>JBBBDQ010001158.1:2647500-2690000 GCA_037127315.1 Ascarosepion bandense
CTATATAAGGGGGTAAAAGTTTAGGCAGGGAAAGAGTGAAGAGAAAGACAAACCAGTGACAGGGGCTGTCAGAGAAAGGGCAAGAGAAGGATGGAAATACAGTTGTGATGACTGTTGCGAAGGTAGATGAGAAAAGAAAATAACAAGATACAAGGGGTGATGTAGAAAGGATGTGGGAAGGACTGAAGTCAAGTGGATACAGGATGGGAATTGACATTGCATTTAAATTCTTGGTGGTTGTAGCCGTCAAAAAAGCAAGTACACGGAAGAGAGTTCCACGGGCGGGAAGTTCGAGAAAAGAAGCTGAGGCATAGAATTGTCGCCTGCATTTGGTAGATTTAACTGTAAAACGGTGGGACCTTGTTGCCAATCTGGTTGTTCGATTAAATTCTTGTGGAGCAGGCACCAGTAACCTAAGTTCGTCGGAGTAGACGCCATGAAAATACTTGTAGAAGAGAGAGATGGAAGACACATCCCGCCGGTGAGAAAGTGGCTGGTTAACCGCTCTCAAAATTAACTGAACTCTTACAACAAAATAAAAAGTTCATTCAGTATTAAAAATGTTTTTTTGGTGGTAATTGACGGTTTGGGATATGAAACGTAAAACGTAAATTTTAATTAATAAAACCAGAAAATCAACATAGAAATTTTATTCCGTACAGTATCGAATACAAAATCAAATCTGTTTGTGCCAGATATGAGGCCAATTATCCTTGAAAATTTCATCCGAATGCATCCAAGACTTCAGCTATCTTGACCACGGACAAACAAACAAATTGATAACCGTGATCGAATATAATACCTCTTTCTTAAGGCGGAGGTCAAAAACATTATGTATTTACTAGCAGTATAGCTCGGCGTTGCTCGGGTGTAATGAAAGCTTTAAAACTAATCCATAGTCCTGGAGCTCAGACTCTTTGGACGTTGTCACGAAAGACTAAAAAGCAATAGTTGTTTCCAGTTGAAGCGAAACCGTAGACTGAAAGAAAAATGAATGGATGTAACTCAAATTTTGATTTCCTGGTATCGATATCAAATAACTTTTTTTCGTCGTAAACTGAATTTTGAAGGTTAAATAAGTCCTCTGAGTAATTGGTATCATGGCTGAGACTAAGAACTACAATTATACCTACTTAGGGCAAAACCCGAAGCAAAACCTAAAATAAAAGGGCTGAAAAATACAGACATAGAGGCAGATAAACAGACACACACACAAACATCTTGCTTTTATATATATATATATATATATTATCGATTTTCTGCACTATTGTAAGAACTGCAACTTTGAAACTTCTGAATATCCTTTCTTATGTCTTTGTCTATGAGTGTCTCAAATTTGATTAAAATCAGAATACTCCTTCTATAACCCGATATTATCTGGTTTACCTCGACACAAAACCTAGCTAAGAACACTCGCAGACGCTTATAGTCCAACTGTGTAAATCTTCAAGAAAATCGGTTCAGCCGTTTCGGAGTCTATAGGTAACGGACACACACACACACACACACACACACACACACACACTGACACACACACAGACAAAGTTCCATTTATAAATAAGTTTAGATTTCGATAGATAGATTAGTTTTCTTTTTTACCCTATTCTGTTACGGAATGGAAACTACAAGACCTTCTACAGAAGGAATAAACATAAACTAAATGCATAGTCATCAGCAAAAATATAAACCCAAATTGCAAACTACAGGTTCTTCTTTTAAGTGCTATGTCCCTTCAGGAAGTAAGCCAACATAGACATACACATTCCACTATCCCGTGTAGCTCTTAATTTTTTTCTCAGTATCTATTCCAAACTCTGCTCAAGCCAATCAAGTAGGTCATTGCTTTCCCCTGTACTTGATTTCCTCTATCCGTTCTGTGGGTATCAGATTCTCCAAGCCCCTTTCTTCATTACGTGTACAAGAAACTTCTGCTGTCTCTTCCTGATGTTATGTACCAGTCTTCTTTTTATTTCCATCCTCTCCAAAACTTTGAAGTTGCTCATATATTCTGTCCAGGGCATCCCAATCATCCTCCTGTAGAACTAAATTAATGTTGCTTTGAGTCTCTCTTCCAACTTTGATAAAACAGTCCAGTATTCTCTGCTATATTGAAGAACTGACATCATGTAAGACTTCAGTCTTCTTTTCTATGTTTCCAACAAAATTTCTTGTTTCTCAATATTTTATTCAACTTGGGAAACGCATCGTTGGGTATGCCAATACGCCTTTGGATCTCAGTGTCGTATATTCAGTCCTCTGTTAGAACACTTCCCAGGTATTTATATTTCTGAACTTGCTTGATTTTATTTTACCCAACCTAGTGTTGGGCTATCATTTTATTTTCGATCCATGATTGAATAGACAGAAGATTTTCCCGAGATAAGTTGGCACTTCTTTCTGCTGTAGACTGGTCGGCAAGGCTATAGAACCGAATCTGTTCTAATGTTTAACCTAGAGGAGAGATGGATTAGTACCTTTCCCAAGTAAGTATATATATATATATATATATATATATATATGTGTGTGTGTGTGTGTGTGTGTGTGTGTGTGTGTGTGTGTGGATGACTGATATTTATATATATATCACCTATAATCTTTTGACGTTTATAGGATCCTATTTCAGCATTGTTTGCAGTAATAAGTTTATTAATATGTTTTTAAAGTTGGGTGGTGGTATTACTTGTTAATTTTTGAAATTTATTGTGATCGTCCAGAACGGCCTGTAATTTGGAGTAATATTCATGTTTGTTTAAAATAACAAATGTATTGGTTTTATCGGCACGTCAGATAACAATCTTTTTGTTATTTTTTATGTGTGGCTGCTTTTATTAGAGACGTATTGATAATATCATTAGGATTTTTATGGTAACGGTGATTGATTGATTCAGCTTTGAGTAAATCTTTTAAGTTTACCTGTGTAGTAAAATGGTTGTCTTATTCGAGTTGAAGTATTTCTTGGTATAAAGCTCCGATTTCCATTTGTTTAAAATGTTGCCATTTCTTAGCGGAGTTTTAATGTCAACACAAGATAAAATCGTCGCTGATGGTGGATGTTTTTGTGTTAACGTCCTTATAATCTCTCTGAAGATAGCTCATGTGAGCCGAAAGCTTAGTACCAACTTAAAAAATTATCCAAATGTTGGAGAATTTTTGTCTTTATTTTCAACTGAAATTAAAGCCAAAATACGATGTTTAGAACGGTTCATGATTAAACGTAATAAACATTCATTGTCTCTTATATTCAACAGTATATGTTTAGAAAATTATTTGCTGCCTCGATACACTAAATGTATGTATATATTAGTCAGCCACAATCCACTTACTTCTGGCTGAGATCGAAACTCGACCGATTTGGTGTCAGTCGGAGACGCTTCCCACTAAGGCATATATAAGAACAAATAGTTTGTCACTTTAAGTAAGCAGGTTCCTGCCGACTTCAAACTTTCGTGAGGACACGGTTATGATATTTTGATTCGTCGGGGCTAGTTTGTCGACAAGTGAAAACATCATAACCATGTTCTCACAAAACTTCGATGTCGGCAGGAATCTGCTCAGTTAAAGTGACAAACTGTGCATATCAATGCTTTATATCCACCTCGATATCGAGCACTTTACGATAAAAACCTCCTTGCAAAAATACATTTCATCAGTGTAAACACTGACAAAACAACAACCGTTGGCGAATAAACATTATCATAATTAATCATTATATATATATAGTCGGATGTGCGTTGTGGTACAGTGGATATCGGCTCGGAACGAGAAACCGGGGAACCGAGTTCGAATTCCAGCTGAATTCATTGCATTCACTTACGCGCAAATACCCTTGGAAAAGGTATTAATCCGCCTATTACCTTCCAGTTATGGGTTAAATAACAGGACAGATTGGGTTCTATAGCCTTGGTCGGCAACCAGTCTACTGCAGAAAGCAATGGCAACCTACTGCGGGATAATCTTCTTCCCAGTCAGCCATGTCTCTTTCGAGACATGATCGCCCAAGCGTGTATCACGTATGGCACTTAACTGACTGACTGATATATAGTCATCCGCAGACAGATCTGGTTCGCTGTATCAGTAGTTCATCAGTAGCGTTAGACGGCCGATTGCTTTTTACCCAGGATTGAAACCCAACCGAATTGGCGTCAGTCGGCGATTCTACCTCTGAGCTATGGGCCCTCGGTAAACGTAAAGTAATAAATATAAATAAAAGGAAGGTGTATATATGTACAGTATTATTATTCAGGTGTTAATAAAACAGTGCTCCATGTATGAACAGAGCTGTGTTATATATAACATACAGCACTTCTAATTTAAATTTTAAAATCATTTGTTTCTGGTGAAAGGCCGAGGCCTGTTTGAAATATCATATATATATATATATATATATATATATTGTAACCAAGTTGTTGAACTCGTAGGTTTATTAACCTTTTGTTCATGCCTTTACTTTTAAAAAGAGTGCTCGATACAAATGTAGAGCGTTATACTGTAATGGTTGTTACAATGTTTTTATAAATTCATAGTATCACTACACAAAGATTTTCATGTTTCGAAGCCAGCCCATTATGTTGTTAGCGTCATCCTCAGGTGATTATTTAGAAATGAGAATTATCCTCAGGTGGATACAAATCCAACACAAATAAACTGGCTTTTCAACGAGATAATTCCCATTTCTAAAAAATCACCTGAGGATGAAGCCAACAACATAATGGGCTGGCTTCGAAACATGAAAATTTTTGTGTAGTGATACTATGAATTTATAAAAACATTGTAACAACCATTACAATATATATATATATATATATATATATATATATATATATATATATATATATATATATGTATAATTAAAATAAATAAATACTGTCAAAAAAATACATTTTTAACTTAGAAATTTTACAAATTTTTCATATATATATATATATATATATATATATATATATATATATATATATATATAGCAAGAAAGAGAGAGAAAGAGGAAGAGTAAGGGAGAGAGATGGAATAAATAAAGAGAAAATATTTGTCACTTAGCTGATAGTTGTTATATTCAGAACCTCGAATCTAGAGTTTCGGAGATTAACTTTTTTTCAATTAACCGGTCCACTTTTCAAGTTCCAGCAGTTGATTGATGCTTTTCTCATTTTTATTTATTTATTTTTTCATGAGTTTGGTGTCGGGAGAATATTATTATTGGTGTTAATTCGATGTTTTTTTTACATTGCGTGTGTGCGCATATGCATATGTGTATATATATATATGCGTCATATCGCGGTTCTATTCATTATATTAATATATATATAATTTTAATCAGATGTTTTCATTATTTCAAGCACCTCCTCTGGTTAATATGCATATAGATGTGGTGTACCTTGTGTAAGATGGAAATGATATTTCTGTTTCTGATACAATTTTCTACTAACAGTGATGATTTAGTAATATATATATAGAGAGATATAACAATTTTCAATCAAATGCAAAATGGATCATAACATCGCCACAATTTGTATATTGAAAAACATAAAACTGTTAATCGGTAAATTTTATCTATATAACTATTCTTAAAAACTCCAGTTTCTTTTCAACTTCTTTTTCATATATATATATATATATATATATATATGAAAAACAAGTTGAAAAGCAATTGGAGTTATATATATATATATATATATATATATATATATATATATATATATACTATCAACGTTATATATGTATAAATAAAAATATGTTTTTAATATAAATATAAACGTCATTATTATTATTATTATTATTATTATTATTATTATAGGCGATGTTGAGACATCATTCCTGACTGACTTGATATCTCCGTTGTCTTTGTATTTTTTTTTTTTTTTTTTTTTTTGAGAAGTGGATGTGTTAAACATTGAAATTAATATCAACCGTCCTACATCAGGAAATCATACTAAAGAATAATATGCCACCGGGAAGTAAACGAAACAGTATCACCTTTTGCTATAATGCTAGATTAAAACTCCTTTGCATATAAATAATTAATTAAAAATGACAGATAAGGTGTGATGATTAAGATTTTTATGTAAGTTCCCATGGGATCTTATGTTTTTTGGGGTCTTTTTTACGTCAAATTATATAAAAATTGCCCAAGTATCCGAGCCCTTTTGGCTATACTTTTAGGCATTTTCGAAGATGAATATTAGTTTACATATAATAATAACAGCATACACATCAATATTCTTTCTTCTTCTTCTTCTTCTTCTTCTTATTATTATTATTATTATTATTATTATTATTATTATTATTATCATCATCTTCTACAAAAACCAAATTCATGGCAATTATAAATAGAACGAATCTTCACTTCGAAACATCATCCGAAAATACGCACTTTCCCGTCGACTTAAACCAAAAAATTAAATTAATCTTTTATTATACTATATTTAAAACGGCTAAACTCATCTTCAAAAACAACAATTCACCCGAGAGATCCAAACTACAATAAACCAATATTATTTACGAATTCACATGTCCCTTGAAAAATTGAGTTCTTCATCCTAATTTCATAAATAATTATATCGTTGTTGTGTCGCGAAAATATGATACAAAATAATGAGAGGTTAGTCCGTGTGTTAAAGACTAAGGAACACACAATTACATCAACAATAAAGTTTATTGTACTAATGGTACAAATATTAAGAGTCCACACAATAGTCTATGTACAAAAATGGAGCAGAGAGAACTAACGTCCGTTCCTGGTCGTCTTCCGGTCATGCTCGCTCGTAATCTACTGCGTGGTGTATTTATAATGGGTGACAGTTCATTTGTAAGGGGAGATATGTTCTTCCATTACAACTATCGTCTATACCACTACGAAACTGACTCGAAGATTCATGCTGCAATTCTCTCAACGGAGCTCAATTCGATCTCATTTAAACACACGGACGCCTACCAAACCATATTCGAAATATACTTGCTGACAACACAAATATCATAGCATCATCCACATGCAAAAAATACAAAATTAATGGATGCATAACCCAGCACTCGATAATATCAACTAGGAACAAGCTAACAATAAGCCTACCGTTTTCGGTACATAACACATATCACTACTCTACATCATAGATAAGACCACATACATTCTGTTACATGCCAAATAACATTCATCCTCGAAAATGGCTAAAAGTATAACGGAAAGTACAACTGGGCAATTTTTGTATAATTTATGTTTTCAAAAGAAGAAAAATATCACAAAATCCTATTAAAAATTAAATAAAACAAAAAAATCACACCTTGTCTGTCATTTATTTTTAAGGAAACCTACATTTAATTAAAGCTGCCCAAATATATATATATATATATATATATATATATATATATATATATGCTTTTATCAGTTAAAAGTAAAATAAAAATAATCATCATCCTTGAAGACGACTAAAACCTTTACTTTTCTCTGCTAAATGGGTCTCTCTCTCTTTCTTCTCTCTCTCTCTCTCTTCATTATTATGCTGAGTTCTATGAAAAGTCGACCATTATTATTATTATTATTATTATTATTATTATTATTATTATTATTATTATTATTATTATATTTTTATTATATTATTATATTTTTTATTATCATATTATATTATTATATATTATATTTTTTATTATTTATTATTATTATTATATTTTATTTGTTTATTATTTTATTTATTTTATTATTACCATATTTTTTATTACATTTTTCCTTCTATTTCTGTTTCTTGCTCTGGCTCACAACCAGACACCTAAGTTCAGAATTAGTATCATGGCATTTTCACTGAAAAATTCAGTAAAAAAATTTTAAAATAAAGCAAGCTGAGATCACTCACAATTTATATTTATGAAGTCCCTCATAAGATGTGAGTCTACTATGTTTTTCTTGAATAAGTCTATCAAAACCGTTTATCTTCAAGCCTAGGGCTCCAACCACAACTGGAATTACCTGATTCCATGTGCAACATTTTGGAGATTTCCTCTTCAACATCCTTTATTTTGACTTTCTTTCATTATTCAAAGCCTATACAATTTTACATCTGCATGTTTTTGGCGGCATAAACCCTTTGCTATCGCTTTCATTCCCTTCAAGTGTCACACCGTTTAATTTCAATTCTTCTCAAAATAACTTGATAACGTTAATCACAGAATCGATATTGTAGATTCAGACCAAGAAGTTTAAAAAATAGAAGAAGTGAATAATCACGATTATTTAAAATGTAAAAGAAAAGAAGAAACGAAAAAACTATTTTATTCAATTTGATCTGAGTAAATCAATTATACTATTAGAGAAGGCATAATTGGTTCATGTGGAGAATTAAGGACAAAAACAAACATTGTATGATTAATTAGTCGTGATAAAGACCTGAAAAATCACATTTCGTTTCGTTTTTCATTTCGTAAAAGGTTTCTCTGCCTCTTTTTCAGAAGTGTCATGTACTGCACATACAAATTATATAGAATAAATTCTAATTGAATCTTCAGAAATTTTAACTATTTATTGAATGAAATTGGATCTGTTACTCATTTGGAACTTTTCAAATACGACATAATATTTTTTTCCTTAAAAAAATCTTCGGATAAGTCAAGTGCCGTTGACATAAAATTTGACTGATTGTTAAAGATGAGAAAACAGTTTAGGATGCGATAGAGATACGTAGAAAAAGGGCAGTTTAGCTTGATAGCTGCGGTCAGATTGACATCTAATTAAACTAAGATAGATAGTTGATTTTCTAAACGCCGCTTAGATGTGGCACAAGGCTGAATATATGAGGTACACATTAAAAATTAACACAATACTCCGTTGTAATAGTAGAACCTATTACAAGACAAGATTGCTAACCAGTACACCTCATTAGATAGATAGATAGATAGATAGATAGATAGATAGATAGATAGATAGATACGGTCAGTTTAACTCGTATAGAACTACTGATGAGTTAACAGGCTTAGTCACTAAGAGGAATGCCCAGCATCTTCGGGCGGTGTCCATTGAAGAATGGAAAATCTCCACTACAGAGTGGCCGTTCTGGAAAATAGTATTGGCTGCTATTCTAACAGCTCATCCGAGGGGGAAAAGGCCGATTTTCCAGTACACTAGTGTCGACACCAACGGGAGAAATCGGATGAATTAATTACAGGATAGACTGGTACATCCGGCTGTATGTAATGTCGAGAAAAGAGACAAGGTTTTGGTTGAAAGATATATTCGGCCTTAGATTATGTCAAAAAAGATTAACAAAAACAAAGAAGCAAAAACTGTCTTATAAAGCAATGGACTGTGGTATGTGATTGACAGATATATCCAACCGTAGATAAATTCAACAAAGCAACAACCCGAAAAAAACAAAAATGCGTGCGAGTTTTAAGACTATGTAAAGGCTAGATTTTTTTGGCTCAGAGACAGAGAAGACTTGCGCTGTCTTTCGACTACTAACGACAACTTCGTGTAGGTGAACTCTCTCCGAATGCTCTACTGCACAAGCATCACCGACAAAGAATAAAAATATAAGATTATATTTTTACATATACGTGTTCCTAGTTATTTGTCCAGGTTCAGTGGCAGTATATAATATAAACGGTTTTGTGAGCAGTGACTTGTTTGTTATAGATAGATAACGAACCTGGTTACCATCTACGAAAACAGTAGATGTTCATGGTAAAACAGACGACGTCAAAGAAAGTTAGATGACTTTTGGCTTTACCTTATGTGGGCTCCGTTTTTCTGCTTATTATAGAAAAGTCTATAGTTAAAAAAAAAAAAAGAAAACAAAAAATGGAACAGCATACTTTTTCTGATTTTGTGCTGACTGTGACCGCAGAGATGAGAAAAAAAATATGATTTGTTCTTTGCCGAACACATTAAGCAGGGTAGCATACCTGTCAGAGAATGCATACATGACGGTTGGTAGAAGAAAGGAAGTTGCAAAGCGAAGAAATATTCTCGTCCTCTTCCAGTTATTAAATGACTAGCAGTATAACCCGGATTTGCTCGGGTGTAATGAAAGCTTTAAAACTAATCCATGGTCCTGGAGCTTAAACTCTTTCGACGTTGGCACGAAAGACTAAAAAGCAAGAGTTATTTCCAGTTAAAGCGAAACCGTATACTGAAAGAAAATTGAATGGATGTAAGTCAAATTTTGATTTCCTGGTATCGATATCAAATAAGTTTTTTCGTCGTAAACTGAATTTTGAAGGCTAAATAAGTCCTCTGAGTAAATGGTATCATGGCTGAGACTAAGAACTACAATTATACCTACTTAGAGCCAAACCGAATCAAAAACTAAAATAAAAGGGCTGACAAATACCGACATAGAGGCAGATAAACAAACACATACACAAATATCTTGCTCTTAAATATCGAAAATCGATAATTATTAGGGGTACCTCGACACAAAACCTAGCTAAAATACTCGCAGACCCTTGTAGTACAACTGTGTAAATTTTCAGCCGTTTCGGAGTCTATAGGTAACGGACACACACATACAGATACACACACACACACACACACACACACACGAAGTTCCATTTATAAATAAATAAGTAGACTAAGATAGATATATAGATAGATAGATAGATAGATAGATAGATGAAAATGGACTGATTGACACCTGAATCGACTAAGATAGATAGATAGATAGATAGATATCTAAATAGACAAATCTTAATAGTATAATATTTCCAGTGTCTCTATAATCCTTTTACCTTTATGTAAATTACCTGATATTTTACTCTGCATCTCTTGCTTTCAATATGTCCTGTATAATGATAATCTCTTCATGCAGGCTTTCCTCACCATATGACACGGAAATTTCAATAATTATTTTCAAAGTATCTGTTTTATTTTATATAACTTCCTCGTAGTTCACATATTCCTTTTATGACATTATGTACCTTTTTCTGTAGAACCAAATCTCTGTTGTCTCAAGATTCTATTTCGTATGTGAAGAATCTATTTAAAATTTGGTGCAATATGCGAAGTTTAATATTACATAGCTGATCAGCAATCATATTTGTTACTAATATTTTTTTCTCATAATATTTTTGTAATGTTTTCAAAATCATCCATTAGAAAATAAATATAATCAATGCGAATCCTGAGATTAATGACGTATTGAATGAATAATATTTAATATATGAATTATCCTTCTGTCTGCCATGTCCGTTCAGGATGTTTGGCGATCAGACCTGCAGTCTGTTGTTAACTCAGGAAGAAATGACATGTTAATATTAGCGCATCCAAAACGAAAACTTTATCTATTAATAATGGTTGTTACTAACCTTCAGAACATTGACGCCATGCGCCTTCTCATACAAAGATTCTCAGCTGATATGTAGTGGAAAGAATATATTGAATCATTTGCTAAGTCTGCTGCTAAGATAGTTATTTCACTGTGTCGTTCCAGAAAATTTTTCTCTACAGAAACTATCTTACATATTTGTAAGTATAATATTTGTCCAGGCATTGAATATTACGACTACATATGGTCCGGTAATTCGACTGCATATTTATACATCCTTGTGCAAATTAATTGAAACAAAACTAATGTCTTCCTGGGTTTTTTTCACACTTTCCCTGATCACGTATATGTCGTCTCTTTGCGTTGTTTTTCTCTTCCGATAACATTTTTCTTTGTGTTTTGGACTAATGGATCAAGTTTTTTCTTTGCTTTGAGGACACGACTGACAGTTGAAAGGCTGATACCAATAATGTCCACGATCTTTCTGTAAGTCTTACCAGTGTGTTCGTGCAGCTTTACAATTTTCGTACGCTTCTTTGGAGTAACGCCCATCGCAGACAATGGTCATAGAATAGCTAATCGACAGTCGAGACGATAGTGTCTGGGCGTGATAACAATCAGACGCAATCACTAATGACATAATTACGGATGATGCAACATTTTTTCAAGGCTTATCCTATTTTATTGTACATCACGGGAAATAGATTCATATTACTGCACACAAATTCAAATGACATAATATGAGAAAAATAGAAATCAATTACACCCTGTGACACCAGTAGATCTAAAATTAACCCTATTGTTGGGGAGTAACACCTATTTACACATTCTATGGACTCTTCCGTAGTATACAAATAATGCTGCCTACAAAGAACGGCAGTTGTGTTGTAGTTGTCACTAGAGTTGAGTTGTTAGCCAGAGTACTTGAACTCCTCTCGTTGGTCTGCAAGAAATATAGACTTATTACCGGACTTACATCTTTGTATATATTTGATTTCCACTAACAAGTATTCCTGAATTTACTAATCATGTACAGGTTGTATATCTTTTGTTCACTACACTTACCTTTTTTCCTCTTACATCTTTTTTGTGTTATTATTATATTGTGTGGTTTTCTAAACAAGAATCCACAATAATTTGGCGACAAAGATTCGAACAAGTCACGCGAAGGAAAATGCGTGTTTTATATCAGTCGCCACAACAATTTGGCGACGAAGTATTTGTATAAGTTCACGCGGAGAAAAATACATTTTCGCCAAACAATTTGGCAACGAGGATTCTAACAAGTGCACACGGAAAAAGAAGACGTTGTCACATCAGTCGTAAAAAGCAAATTGACGACAAAAAAGAACAAACTTAGGCATAACACCCAGAGAAAAAAAATTAGCGTCGAGGACCTCGAAAATCATATAAGAGAAGTCGACATCAAATTGGTGCCATCAAATTGGCGAAATCGTGACGAATTTTCCCCCACCTCAGAATCACTTTAACAAAGTGTGCTACATATTAATTCAAACAAAATGGAAGATTTTCAAATGGGAATACTCGAAATTATAAAAAGAACGGAAGAAAGACAATATCAATTAGAAATGAAACAGATGGAAATGCAAAAGGCTAACGAAATAAGACAAACAGAAATGCAAAAGCAACAAAAGGAGATGCAAAAGTAAAATGATGAAAGACTAACAGAAATGCAAAAAAACACAAATGCAGATGCAAAAGCAAATTGACGAAAGACAAATTGAAATGCAAAGAGCAAACGCGGAAAGACAAACACAACTGCAAGAACTGTTATTAAAACTGACAAGCACATCCCTGGATAGGAACACGGAGAGGGAGGAGACACTTTCAAAAGATGCTGTGTGGAACGCGATTGAAATTTTTAAATACTCAGTGGAGGAAAATAAAAATTTCGGAGAGTATTACAGGCGACACGAGGATATTTTTAATATCGACTGTCAGCACTGGAGTAAGAAGAAAAATTATGACTTCTACTCAAGAAATTAGGCACAGCCGAACACACCAAGTTCAGAGACTATATTCTCCCTAAAAAACGAATGATCTAACGTTCGATGAGGCAGTAACAGGTCTCACAGAGCTATTTAGCCCCAAAATCTCGTTGTTCCATAAAAGATGGAAATGCCTTATTCTCAGATTTGACGAATACGAGGACTACTCTACTTTTGCAGCTATCGTCAATAAACATTGCGACGATTTTAAATTGTCGGAGCTTACCCCAGACAATTTCACGTGTCTCATATTGTGTCCAAGGTGTAGTTGCTGCTAAAGACAGCGAAATGAGGAAACGCATGCTGACCAAACTGCAAAAGAGCCATGTCTAACATTACAAAAATTGTCAGAAGATTGCCAGAAATGCCTCAGCATAAAGAAAGATAGCAAGGATATTGAAGAGTCAGGAGTAGCGTACATTAGAAAGGTAAAAAGCAATTTACGTTTTATACCCTCCCCACAGACAAAATTATAATACCAAAGAGAAAAAATACAGCACTACGGTTGACAAGAATCCAGTAAAAAACAAGCCTCCCCCTTCTGCATGTTACAGATGCGGTGGATGGCATTGGTTTAAGGATTGTCTTTTTAAACACAAAAATTGCTGATCATTTGGGCCACAAAGCTACGGTATGCAGAAATAAAAACCAACCTAGTAGAATAAGGTCTACTAGAGTGCAGGATGAAAATAAGAAAAATATCAGAAAATGCGCTGAAATGGAAATTCTGAATAAAAAAATTAAATTGCAAAGGGATTCGGGAACTGATTAGACGATTATAAACTTAGAAGCATGGCGGAAGTTAAATAGGCCGACCATACTACACACTAAAAATTTGCTAAATCCGTGACGGGGAAAAAGATATATTTCTTAGGCGAAATTATAGTGAACGTAAAATTCCAGGGAGAAATAAAAAAAACTAAAAATCTACATAACGAAAAACACACAATCTGGTAGGAACGGATTGGATGCAAAAATTTAATATATGGGATTTACCCATTAATGATTGTTGCAAAAAAATAAAAACCGTGACGAAAGCGGTATTTTCAAGAAAGAAAAAGTTACAACAGAAATCGCGCAAAAGAAATCCGTATTTATTACACCAATAGATACGGGAAAAACTTGTACACCAGGCGAACTAACGACACACATAAACCAAAGAAAGAACGAAGAGCCAAGTTCATAATTTTCAAAAATGTTTTAGCGCGATATGGAAAATACTTTGGAAGCCGTGGAGAATATTAAATTTCAAACGGGGAAAAAAACTAGCTCCTCCCAAAAAGAAGCTAGGGAGGGGGTGTTGTGGAGTTACTCCTATTTACACACTCTATGGACTCTTCCATGGTATAAAAATAATCCTGCCTACAGAGGACGGCAGTTGTTGTTAGAGTTGCTGAGACTCTTCAACTATAACACTGTCAGCTCTCTGCTTCCGAGCAGAGAGCAATAACCCAGTCGTGGTTCCGCCGAAGGGTAGAACCACGACTGGGCAAAAATAGACAGACATATTTTTGGCCCGGCTATATGGCCGGGAATACCCACATTAAAATGACCATGTGTCACATCCGGCCTTGCGTGGGAAGGCTAGTAAATACAGTTGTTGTTAGAGTTGCTGAGACTCTTCAACTATAACACTGTCAGCACTCTGCCTTCGGGTAGAGGGCGCTCTCTGCTTCCGAGCAGAGAGCAATAACCCAGTCGTGGTTCTGCCGAGGGGTAGAAGCACGACTGGGCAAAAACTGACAGACATTTTTTGGCCGGGCCATATAGCCCGGAAATACCAGGCATAACTGACCATGCATCACATGTTGCCCTTACTGGGAGGGACAACTAAATATAGTTCTGTTGGAGTTGTCTGTGGTGTTGTCAGTGGAGTTGAGTTGCTAGCCAGAGCACTTGAACCCCGCTCGTTGGTCAGCAAGAAATATAGATTTATTATCGGACTTGTTTCTTTGCATATATTTGACTTCCACCAACCAGTATTCCTGAATCTACTAATCGTGTACAGGTTGTATATCTTTTGTTCACTACACTTACCTTTTTTCTCTCATATCTTTTTTGTGTTATTATTATATTGTGTGGTTTTCTAAACAAGAATCCACAACACCTATGATGAAAGAAAGGAAAGTAAAGCAGTTGTTTCAGTTAATTTGCACAAGTGTAGATTCTTGATAATGCTCAAAGAAGAATCAGCAATATTATTGGTCTTGCTGTGATGTCTCGGCTTCAGTCACTTTGTTACCGCCGTAATGTTTCTATGTCTTTTCTATAGTACTTCTTAATTTTCTTCTAATACTTTCTATAATACATCGATACTTCTGTAACTTTTTTAACTTTTAATTTTAATTTTTTTTTTTGTAATTAGGGGTGTTAAGATTATCCTCTGGTCCAGGTAGTCCACCTCCAGGATGATTTCGAAGTCAGACTTTATCCTTCTCCGAAAAAGAAAAACTCTATCTGTTCCGCTATTTATCCGTATCTCGCGGGGAACAGATTGATTCATAAATTTCCCAAGAATATTAGCACGTAAGTGAATTTAATGAACTCTACTAGAATTATAACTAATGAACGGGTGAAGAGGCTCATCCCTTGTTTCCTGTTTAGGATGTGGTTTCCGGCTTTCTCTTTTCCAATCTTTTACTCTTTTCCAATCTTTCACTCTTATTTATTTATTTTTTCTCAATTGGAGTAGATAGACTAAACTATCGCCCGGTTCACACTCCACCCACGTCTAATGAACGGGTGAAGAGGCTCATCCCTTGTTTCCTGTTTAGGATGTGGTTTCCGGCTTTCTTTCTCTCTTCCAATCTTTTCACTCTTACGTAGCCCCCTGCACATCAGTGGCGTTACCGCCTTGCTTGGGGTGATATGATGAAAAAAAAAAATAACTCGATTCTTCAAACTCTGCTGCTATCAATTACTCCAGCGTGCCGCCTTTTCTATTATGATACCTAGATTTTATGAATCTGAGTGCAGTACTAGAGTGGTAGTAAAGTCTCATTGTTTTACAGTTGAAATGTCTAGATGTGTTCGTACGTTATGTGCTGACAGTTTAAATTCTCACAACTTTTGCACGTGGAAATATCTTTGTGGATCTTTCATCTTCAAAAACTTTAAAAGTAGTTTAATCGTTATCTATTGTTTTATTGATCACTATTCTATTGTTCTCGATCCTTAATAATGTTTCTCGTTTTTTCTCATTCTTTCACACTCAGTAACCCTGCGCGGCATTGTGCTTTTACTGACTTTCATTGGTGAAATTATTTAAAAACTGAATGTATAAAATTTTCGTAAATTAATAAGTGTATAACTATCTATTGATAATTTAAGATAAATAATTATGAACCCCAAATATCTGTCGATGTGCTTCCGAAAAATCCCACACGAAAAATTATTCTTAAATTTATTTTCTAGTTAGAAAAGATTAAAAAAAGGATTAAATCCAGAAAAATTAAAAACGAATCGGCAGATAGGATGTTACTACATTTTCAAATTTAGTATTTGTAAATAAAAACTCGAGTCAATAACTCTATAAAAGTCAAGGATCTATTTCATATTGACTCGATATGTTGATATGATTCCTTATTGCAAAACGAAGAAAATTGTAATTGGACTGGCTCGCAGAAACCAAAACATCTTAAATTCGAAGTTTTTGTAGCAATGCATGCCTTGTCCTGCAGGGGAGCAACCTTTAGCAAGTTAGTTTCAGATATGTAACTATAAAATGAGCACATATTTCGAGAGATAGTTCATAAGTGCGACTTTATGCCAGACTAAACTACTTTTAGTAAATATATATATATATATCATTTCACCCCAAGCAATGCTGAACTGCTACTGGTGCGCAGGGTGTTACAGAAGAGGTGTGTGATAAGAAAGAGACACAAGTTACAAGTGGGTCAGGGAATAAGAAAAGGGTGAATATACAGATGTGAAGAGGGCTGCATGAGAGTGGAGTGGAAAGAACAAGATACAAGTGTTGTTAGGGAAAGAATGTGAGTCAAAAGGAGAATATATGGCAATTGACTTTACATTTAATTTCTTGGAGATTGTAGCTTTTAGGGAAGCAAGTATACGGTAGGAAATTTCACAGGCGGAAAGTGCGAGCAAAGAAGCTGAAGGATTACGAAGTTAGGGTTACATTTTATTGGTTTCACAGTAAAATGTGGGACGTAGTGGCTAGTCCAGTAGCTCGAGTAAATTCATGCAGAGGGGGCAACAGGGAGCTAAGGTTATCAGAGCAAAAGTTGTGAAAGTATTTTTAGAAAGCTCAGAGGGAAACCACATTACCGCGATGAGAAAGTGATTGGAGTTGAGCGACAATTACATTGCAGATTCTCCGTTAGATTTTGTCAAAGAACCCGAGATGAATAGCAGGGGCACCCGGCCAGATGTGACAGCAGTATTTAATGCACGGGCGGATGGTGTATTTATATATGTGTAAAATGGATTTAGACGAGAAAAACTTCCTAGCCCTACAAAAGGAACCAACCTTCCGAACAGCAGACTTAGCTATGGATTCAATGTAATCATTCCTCTTGAGGTCAGTAGATAGATTTAGGTCTATCAGTATAATGTAAATTCCTAGTTTGTTATACGGCTGTCTCACAATCTTCAGACGTTTACAAAGCCTAATTCCAGATTCAGTTTTACATATATATATATATATATATATATATATATATATATATATATATATATTATAAACACTTATAATAAAATATTACTATAAATAATGATCTACTAAGTATCGAGCACTTTCCAAAACGTAAATCACTACAGTGTACAGGTTACCCATTGGTTTGTATGACTAGTCAATAAGTAAAGTGGCATACGTGATACACGCTTCTTTTAAATGCCAATAATATGTCAGTCAGTTGAGTGCCATACGTGATACACGCTTGGGCGAACATGTCTCGAAAGAGACATGACTAACTGGGCAGAAGATTATCCCGCAGTAGGTTGCCATTACTTTGTGTAGTAAACTGGTTATAGAACCCAATCTGTCCTGTTATTTAACCCATAAATAGACGGAAGAGAGGGATTAATACCTTCCCAATGGGTATTTGCGCAAAAGTGAACGCAAGGAATTTAACTGAAATTTGAACTCGGAGCCTTATTAATAAAAGATAAGATGTGCTGATAAAAGAGGGTTTTAAGTGGGTTCTTGGTACAACCAATATAAAATATTTTTACTGTAGGATTTTTTATGGTAGAAATAGTACATACGGAGACTACAGAGTCAGGTAGACATTTAATTTCTAATGGGCACTCAATTGGTTTTCGACAATTGCAAGTATTGGTATTTTTTAAAGTGATGTTGATTAATTAGGTTGTTTTATTGGTTTAAAATTCTATTATTATATTTTTGATGATGATAATCTCAAGGTTATCCATAAAGTTATAACTTAAGAGTATTTCTATTAAAAATTTTGCTAATCGGTTATTTTTAGGAAAGGGCTTCTCAAGTAGTTTAAGAAATGCATGCCCTAACTTAATACTACCAAATGCTTTTTATCATTCTATTATTATTGTTGTTAATATTATGTTTATTATATTTAATGTAAGAGCAATTGTAGCAGCTGTTTTTGAGGCAGTATCATAAAATGTGCGAGATGTACGCTGTGGTGCAGTGGATATTGGCTCGGAACGAGAAATCGGAAGCCCGAGTTCGAATTCCAGTTCAGTTCTTTGCATTCATTTAGGCGCAAATATCCTTGGGAAAGGTACTAATCCGTCTCTTCTCTCCAATTATGGGTTAAATAACAGGACATTTTGAAATCTATAACCTTCGCTGGCAAGCAGTCTATCGTAGAAAGTAATGGCAACCTACTGCGGGATAATCTTCTGCCCAATCAGTCATGTTTCTTTTGGGACATGATTGCCCAAGCGTGTATCACGTATGGCAATTAACTGACTGACTGACTGACTGACTGTCATAAAATGTGCTGTGTTCATAAAAAATATCTTCACTAGAGGAGTTGTTCCTAATTCTGTTCTCAATAGAAAAGAGTATATGTTTGATGAGTGATAGAGGGTGGTTAAATTTCAAAATGGGAGTCACTAAAAGAAGCAATGGTGACCTCAGCGAACAACATAGCCCCAAAGGAAATCAGACGAAGAAGAAAAAATGAGTGGATGACCGAAGAGATCCTCCACATGATGCAAAGGAGACAAAAAATAACGCCAAGACACGGAACAGAGTACAAAAAACTTCACAGGGAGATAAGGAACAAATGCAGACAAGCCAAAGAGGAATGGCTCAACAACAAATGTGCAGAAGTAGAGAGACTGAGCAGGAACAACAAAGCAGAAATGCATAAAGAGATAAGAGAACTGACAGGACAAAAAACCTGTTCCTCAACAGGATGCATAAAATCCAAGGAAGGGACAATCATAGTAGAGAAAGAGGAAATACTCCAGCGATGGGAAGAATACATAAAGGATCTCTTTGGCGACAAGAGAGAACAACCGAGAATACACAAGGAGATGGATGGACCGGAAATACTAAAATCCGAAGTGGAAGCGGCAATGGCCAAAATGAACAGAAATAAAGCACCTGGCCCAGATGGCATAGTGATAGAGCTGCTGACAGCCTTAGAAGAGTATGGCATAGAAAAGATTACCGACATAATAAACGAAATTTATAGCAGCGGAATAATACCAGACGACCTATGCAAGTCGATATTTATAGCACTGCCGAAGAAACCAGGTGCAAACGAGTGTGAACTACACAGAACTATCAGCTTAATGAGTCACATTACAAAACTGATTGTCAGAATCCTGATGAATAGAGCGAGAAGCAGAATCAGGCCAGAGATAGGACAGGAACAGTGCGGGTTCGTCAAAGACACTGGAACAAGGAACGCCATATTCATGATTAGGATGCTCTCTGAAAGGGCATTACAAATGAAGAAAGACTTGTACCTATGCTTCATTGATTACGCGAAAGCATTCGACAAAATACGACACAAAGAATTGATGGAAATGATAGGAAACCTCGACATTTTCGGCAAAGATATAAGAATAATCAAGAATCTCTACTGGCAGCAAACGGCCTGCATACGGACAGGTAACGACCTCAGTAGATACACAAAGATAGAAAAAGGCGTAAGACAAGGCTGTGTCTTTTCACCGGATTTGTTCAACCTATACAGCGAGAATATTTTGAGGACCCTAGATGACACACCAGGATTTATTATTGGAGGCCACAACCTGAACAACATAAGATACGCGGACGATACAGTACTGATTGCGGACACGGAAAGGAAACTGCAAGATCTCATACAGAAAGTAGCAGTGGAGAGTGACAAGATGGGACTACAAATAAACTTTAAGAAAACTGAGTGCATGGTCATCAGCAAAAGATACAACCCAAAATGCCAAATACAGGTGGGGGATAACAGAATCAAACAAGTCCAAGAATTTAAGTAACTAGGAAGTGTTCTAACAGGAGATGGAAAGTGCGACACGGAGATCCGAAGGCGAATTGGCATGGCAAAGGACGCGTTCCAGAAGATGAGCAAAATACTAACACACAGGAAGATCTCAATAGAAACGAAGAAAAGAGTGCTAGACTGCTACGTGATGTCAGTTCTTCAATACGGCTGTGAATGCTGGACAATATCATCGAAAATGAGGACAAAACTGGAAGCGGTCGAAATGTGGTTCTACAGAAGGATGCTACGGATATCGTGGACTGAGCATACAAGCAACGACGAAGTGTTAGAAAGAATGTCAACAAAAAGGAAATTGATGCTGAGCATCAGGAAGAGACAACTGAAGTTCCTGGGACATGCAATGAGGAAGGAAAGCCTGGAGAACCTGATACTGACTGGTCAGATAGAAGGAAGGAGAGACAGAGGAAGGCAGCGGATAACATATTTGCAGGGCCTGATCAGGTGGATGACGGAACGGGGGTTGCCAGGAGCAACAGGAGCAAACATACTAAGAGCCACAAGGGATAGGGAGACGTGGAGATCCATGATCGCCTACGTCCTGAAGGGACAGGGCACATAGAAGAAGAAGAAGTGTTATCGACTAGATCAAGTGTTACATCTAGGAAGTCTACATTTTTTAAATGTGTTTTCATAGTAATCTTAAGCCCTAGACATTTCTATTCCTTATGTAATCATTTTATAATTGTATTGGTTTAATATTAATGGAATATTTTACAACCGTACGACAAATATCCCTGTACAATACCTTCTCTTCAGAAAATCTTACAGTAAAATAAAATTCTGACGGTTGTACCAAGAATCCATTTAAAACTCGCTATAATAAGCACATCTTATCTTTTAACAATGAGGCTTACTGCAATAGCACATCACTTTTTACCTACTATTCGAAATGAAAATAAGTCAATAAAACCCCTACCGTAAAATGGAAAATATATAAAATAAAAAAAAACAGAAATCTTTATTTTAATGTTTTCAATGCTTATAGAAAAAATTGCAAATTATTAAATTCCCAAATTAAAACTGCTGGACAAAAGTAACGAAGTAACTTCCATCTGTCATCGTCGTCTAATATATACCTTAGTTAATTTCTTTTCTAAAATAATATAACTAAATCCCTTAATCTACTTCCTAGCATAGATATATTGATCCCCCCATTTTCTGATTATGAATTTGTTTCGGTTGACAAGTATATCAATTACTAGGTCCACTGCATAGGTTTGACGTTCATTATATTTTAAAATTGTTTTTTGTTTTTATAACTACTTCATCACTTTAAGTAATAAATACTTAAAAAAATATTGCAGACATGCTAAGATACAAATTTACACATCTGTTTCATAACTGACACCGAAACGGTCTACGTTTTCATGTCATTTCAATTCTCTACTCCGTTACTCTTATAATCTCATTGCTTCTATTTATCATGGCCTTGCTTTCTATTGGTCTATTGAGGCAAACTCTCCGAATTCCACCTACTTGTATTGTTTTTAAATTGCTATATATAACGATTCCTAACAGAAGAAAATATTCAACTGCCTGACGAGGTGCTAATAAGCAGGCACCGATAAATAACAGCTCTTGTGTTGCAGTAAACTATGTTTTTATCATACACACTAATAATAAAGCGATTACTATATGTGTGTGTTTGTGTGCATGTGCGTTTGCATGCGTGCGTGTGTGCGTGTGTGCGTGTGTCCTCGTGCGTGTGTGTGTGTGAATTTTGCTTCCAAACAACGTAAAATAATATCGTTTTCTGTGAAATTACCATTGACAATGCATTACAGATTGTTATGTTCACACTGCTTCTATCTATCTATCTATCTATCTATCTATCTATCTATCTATCTATTTGTCATGATAGATTAGAATAAACATAGATAGATAGATAGATAGATAGATAGATAGATAGATAGTGCGATGAAAAATCGATCGAAATATGCTGAAATATATAGATAGACATATGTATTTTAACTGAAATAGACATAGATATATAGATCGGAATAGATTGAATTAGATAAACATGCAGACAGGAATAGGCGTAGATAGATAGATAGATAGATAGATAGATAGATAGATAGATAGATAGATAGATAGATAACATTAACAAACAGATTACTATCATGAAATAATTCAGTATCAGAGATATATTTATTATTAGCTATGTTACATTAATTGCTGGAACATCGACTAGAGGCGACAAAAGCAAAACACATAATTGTATTGGCAATAGATTTATTTAAATAAACGTGATACGTAAACAACCTATAGATCTAAACAAACAAATATTATGATTTACTATGTTAAACGTTTATTCTGTTTGCGGCAATTTGCTTTATATATTGAAGGAAGATGAACTGGAGGCAGACAAAAACTAGTAGATAAAAGATGTCAAAGGCCCAGAATTATTCTGTCATTCGATCAAAACCTGTGTTGTGTCGATCAACGTTTCAGAAGAAAACGTTATTAAAACATCAATGAAAGAGCAGCTAAGGGGCACGGGACTTCAGAACGTCTTTAATTTCTTGTGAAAGGGCAGCCATGATAAACAGGTGAGTCCATTATAAGAGACTGCACAGCTTGGGTGAAGACAGAATCCTAGGATAAAAGGAAACATTGCCAGCAGCTGTCTCCGATGTCGAGGTCAATTGAAAATGGTCGGAATGGCGTTAGAAAGCGATCGGAGTGGGGGAAATGATTTGGAAAAAAATTCATAACGATCGCTACACGCATTCTACAGTCTCTATCTTTCAACCTTCTTTCCTGGTCTCTTTCTGCTCGTACAGTTCAATATATTAATCTATGTCTATACAGTCATCTGTAAGATGTTTTCCTCATTTTTTTTAATATCAGTATACTTGAAAATAATATTGACAAACATCGTTCCCTATATTTTAATGAAGGTATACTTCTTTCATTTTTTATGTGATTTCTGTGTCGATTCAAGTAATATATTTTGTAAGCGTGTCAGACTTTATTATGCCTATTAGTACTGGCCTATAATTCGGAGTATGTGGTCTTTAATAACGACTCAATATAAAATCCTACCTACTAAGACTCTATCTCATAAATTCAGTATATCTCAGCAGTTATATATATATATATATATATATATATATATATATATATATATAATTTGTAAACGAGTTATATTACGCAACCCAGGTTTCTACCATCTGGATTGTGTAATATATATTTCTAAATAAAAATTTTGAAAAGTTCTACAATATAATTGTATTCAACAGTTTTTAATACATGTGTACTGGTTTAATTTAATTATGACCAAAAACTAAGTAATTAAATATATATATATATATATATATATATATATATATATATATATATATATATCACGGAAATTAATGAAGATTAACGAAACTAGTTATAATCAACCGACAATTTGAAATGATTATTTTTAACATTATTTTTGATCGATACTCGTATTTAAATAGATATTCTGTTTATAATCAAACAGTATTATATGACAAATATTTTTGTAACAAAAATTGATCGTAAATAATCAGGCCGGTAGAAATAGATATGAACGAACATGCTGGTAAAAGAAATATGGTCGGAAGAGAAAAACAACGCCAAGGAACGACATATACGTGATCAGGGAAAGTGTGAAAGATCTTACGAAGACATTATTCGTTTTGCTTCAATTAATTTGACTTGTTTTAAACTTCCTCTTTTGCGTTCAAAATAAAGCGTTAAGAATCAGTTAATCTATAACGACTGCCGATACATGGAAACCACGTTAGCGTAATTGATAGATATTCCTAATACACATATATATATATATATATATATATATATATAAATATATATATATATATCCTAATATATATATTCCTAATATATATACATATATATATATATATATATATATATATCCTAATATATATATTCCTAATATATATACATATATATATATATATATATATATATATATATAGTGTATCGAGGCAGCAGATAATTTTCTAAACATATACTGTTAACTATAAGAGACAATGAATGTCTATCATGTTTTATCGTGAGCCGTTCTAAACATCGAATTTTGGCTTTAATTTCACGTAAAGCAACTTAATAAATGATTAGCCAAAATACGATGTTTAGAACTGCTCATGATTAAACATAATAGACATTCATTGTCTCTTATATTTAACAGTATATGTTTAGAATATATATATATATATATATATATATATATATATATATATATATATTTGTTTATTTGAACATTATTTTTAATTGATACTTTTTTTAATTAAACAGTATGTTTAAATATATAGTTATACCGGCCTGATTATTCATATATACAAACATTGTATCGATTAAAATAAGGTTCAAAGAAATAAATTGAACATGTCGGTTGTTAATTCTATTTCTCAATCTCCGGAACTTTTCGTAATATATATGAATGTAAGACTTTATAAACCCCAGACGGGTAAAAATTTTAAGGAAAATGAAGTTGAAAAATGTAACTGAAATCTTTAAGTATATTTATTTAGAATAACTGTAACGTTTTGATAATTCTAGGTTTTTCAGATGTTCCAATTGTTGACACATAGACTACGTAAACCAATCCTCAAACACATACCAAATGTTGTCAGCGATGACCTGAACTTCCTAAACTACATCAAAGACACTATTATTGCATTCTTTGATGTATTCAATCTTCACGCTATGATTTTACACCATTTCGGTCTGAAGACAATAGGATTCTGACTCGAAATATTCTCTAATGAAATCTCAGAATGGTAAAAAAAATTCTTTCATCAGCGAGGAACTATAATCAATTCTCTAAAACATTTATTTTCAATGGCAACATTTACTAGCAAAATGTTTGGGACTGTGATGAGCACAAATGTTGCTCCGACTTACGCTGATATAGCCATGGCATACCTAAAAGTCTATATATATGATTTGGATTGGTTGTTTTGTTTTTATGGCATATCAACCTCGGCAGGTCATTTATTGCCAACTAAATTTTTATTTTTTTAATGCTGCTATTACCTTTTTTCTTTTAACAATTTATTGTTTTTATATAGGTTTTGTGTCTAGTAATACTTTTTTCTTTTCGAGTATCAAGATTCATTAGGATTTGTTTTTAAGCGCAGGGTCCCCAAGTTCTGCCCTTGTTATTTAACCCATAACTGGAGGGAAGGGACGGATTAATACCTTTCCCAAGGGTACCAGTGCTTAAGTGAATGCAGGGTATTCAACTGGAATTCGAACTCGGCTCAACGATTTCTCTTTCCGAGTCGATATCCACTGCACCACAATGCACATCCGTCATTAAACGCTTACAGCACCTGGTATTCCCAAGCGGTCACCCATCTAAGTACTGACCAGGCTCAACGTTGCTTAACTTTGGTGATCGAGCGAGAACCGGTGTATTCAACGTAATAGGCTGTAAGCCTCAGATATATGAACAATCCAAATTAAAATATAGCTTGAACTTCCACGAATATAATTGCTAGACAAGTGGAAATGTCACTTGGATGACAGCTTTATTTACAAACGCACACATTCAACCAACTCAATGATTTCAAGACCTTAATTAACAGCATCAATAATAATATCCAATTCACAATCCAAAGAAGGATCTGCAATGTAATCGGTCCTGACTTGGCATCTCGACTTGAGTCAATTTTTCATCGCGTGATATGATTTCTCTCTGTCTTTTCTATAAATATTTCCATGACAATTGCTCATTTGAATTTTTTCCTAGTGCCTTGTCCACGTGAACTTAAGCGTGCTAATAGATTGACATCTAGTTCTACGTTTTTACCGTTGAAATAGTTAAATTTAACAATCACTGCTATTCCAACAGTTTCTTTTCTCACACTTCCCGCCTGGGAAACTCCTTTTCATTTACTTGCTGTCCTGATAGCTAGAATCCCCGAAAATTAAAACGTAACGTCAATTGCCATAGTTTATCTACTGAATCCCATTCTATATTTATCTTTCTTGAATACCTCCTGGACTAAGATTTTTTCTCTCACTATAATCCTTTGCACACTGGTAGTGGCCCCGCTTTGCTTTGGGTGAAATGATTAAAAAAATAATGCAGTCAAGACTAGGTTCTATTCGTGGACATTCTAATCATATAAATGACAAGGTTTCAAGCGATCTTCCCTGTGCCGCTTCTATAAATACTTTCACAGCTTCTGATCCGATTAACTTAGATCACTGGTGCCCCCTAGGTACGAATTTGCACGAGATACTAGATTAGCAACTACGTCCCACCCTTTTACAGTGAAACCGATAAAATGTAACCGCAATTTCTACTCCAACAGCTTCTTTTCTCGAACTTCCCGCCTGTGGAATTCCCTTCCACATACTTGCTTCCTCGACATCTACAATTTCCAGGAGTTTACATGTAAGGTCAATAGACACCTCCTAACACACTAACTCGCATTCATTCTCTCAAACACTCGACCCAACCGTCATCCCCGGTATCCTTACCCGTCTGTCACCCTCTATCTGAAATTTCCTATATCTAAACACTCTTTCTCATCACTTTCCCCTATGTAACCCCCTGCGCAATAGTGGCAGTGGAATGCCTTGCTTGGGGTGAAATGATTAAAAAATACCACAGGTCAACAGCTTCTAAAAAATAAATGTTATTCAACTCAAGGCATCCAAAGTACAGGAAAACGATTAATACATTTAATTTAGTAAGAAGAATTTGCATAATTTTCTCAGATTATGAAACGCAGAAAAAAAAAACCTCCGATACTTAAAAGGAATTCGACTTGAAAGACTGCACCCAGTGTTATTTATATATAACTTAATAGAAAGTGCCACGAATCACGAAAAACAAAACCAAAACATACGTCTAGTATTCTATTCTATATCTCAGCGCCCGATAGGAACAACCTCTCACGCGACGAGCAGTACTGGTTTCGATCAGCTCAATCCACTGCCGGCATCCTAACTACTGTTAAACAGAATGAATGAGCCCCTTGACGACACATATACCACAAGGACTAAAGAATTTGATAACTTGAAGGCCTTTGACAAGGCATGGTACAAAGATTAGTAAACAAGCTCTCCGGCTATGGAATCACTGGAAGAGTTTTCGCTATTATAAAATTCTTCCTAACAAGTAGATCAGTCCCTAATAGATAGTTATTTACGGTCTATCCTCCTTAGGTTCTGGCGGTCAACGCAAGCGTTCCCTCAGGATTCCGTTCTCGGACCAACCCTCTTTCTGATATACAGAGATGATCTACCTAAGAATGTACGCCGATCATTTTTAAATAGATATACCAGCCCACCTCCAAAATGTTTGACAGGTTTAGCAGCTAACCTCTTTGCGACTAAACACTAACTTTCTAATGGGGGAAAAACTGGTTGGTGATATTCAATACCATTAAAACATACTGGTTACATTCCATCACAGCCGATCAGACCTAGAAATACCACCAGTCACGATAAAGGAATGCCCCTTTTTGCTTTGAGAGGATACTGGGCCTCAGACTCACAACCAATGTCAAGTGGATTTCTTATATACGATTCATCGCTAAAGATGCAACTAATATAATCGGCTTCCTATACCGCATTAGTAAGTACCTGGCTTTTCATGTTATCCCCACTGAGGTCTTGTTGGAGAGGAATTACTTTCCACACTCTATCCTCACTCTCACAACCGGAATGTAGCATGTCACCCACCGTCCTATCACTACTACCAGGGAAACTGCATCATCTGGTTCCAACAGGCCTAACCTTCACGGCTAGGACTCCACATTCCACTTACTTAGTTGCAAACCACACACACTGCCTCCATGTTTTATCAGCGAGAAGTTAGTTCCACTGAAATAATCACTAAAATCTTGACCTGTTTAAGTCTAGAGTCAACCGGTATATTGCTCTTTTATCCATATGAACTACCCCCAACAAAACCCACTACCTCGAATGGCTCTCGGGCCTGGTACAGGGAGAACCATGCTGCAACAAACAAAAACACGACCCAAGAAATACAGAAAGAGACATGACACACTGGGCAGATTTTCCCGCAGTAGGTTGCCATTACTTTCTGCGGTAGACTTATTGCCAACCAAGTCTATAGAACTCAATCTGGCCTGGTATTTAACCTATAGCTGGAGCGAAAAGCGACAGATTAATACTTTTCCCAGGAGTATCTGCGTGTACATGAATGTAACGAAGTCATCCAGAATTCGAACATGGCTTTCAGATTTCTCCTAGCCGATATCTACTGCACCACAACATTCACCAGTGCCAAAATAAGAACCAGCAGAAAATTTGTTTACAAGTGTGGTCGCTATAAGTGCGGATATGACCCCATTAAAGAGACAATGTATAAATTTATATCAGGAAAAACTTTTATATAAAATATCATTCCATCTATTCATCAAAATATCTAATAGATACTATTAAATGTAAAGTACCTAACGAAGATTACATAGAGAAAATCAAATTTACCCTAAGAAAGAAAATGACGATTCATTACCAACAAGTACAAAAATACATATATTTATTCAAAAATACAAACCGCGTCCGAACAATCTTTAACAAGGCATATTTACCACTGACTATCCACACACATACACAGGCACACACATACGCATAACATCTTTTTTTCATTTTACTGCTGGAATCATTATTATTGCCATTATTATTATGTTGTCATTTTTCATCCTATTTCGATTTCTGCTATGGTCGCACTACCAACCAAGTCTTCAGGAAGAACTAAGGCAGGTCCTGTTGTATTTTTATGGCTCCATTTCATATTTTTCTATCTCCTCTAATATCCCTAGTGTTACATAGACAAAGTTCTCCTTAGTGTGTGGGCTGTACTTAACAAGACAATTTTTTTGTATATCGCGTTAGCTGGGATTTCCAGGTATTCTTTCAATGTGTTGTTTTGTTCCATTTTTATCATTCCAATCACTGGCACTATTCTTGTTTTCAATTTTTTTTATTTCATTCTCCAGGTCTTTATATTTTGACAGTTTTCGAATTCCTTGGTTACTATGTTACAATCCGCTGGACAAGCCATATCAATTATTAAGCAAGTTTTTTCTTTCTGGTTTTTAACAATACTGCCCGGCCTATTTGCTTCAGTTTTTCAGTAGATGGTGTAATCCCATAGAATGGTGACATCTTCTATTTCTTTAACCGGTGCTGATACCAGTGTTTGTTTACATATTTTCCATAGTGTTTGCACATTGTCCAATGTAAATATTGTCCCATTCTATCGTGTCGATTTTTATATTAATTTGGGGCAAGTACGGAACATCTTGAGATTAGATGGTCTATTGTTTCTTGGTGTTTATCACAGAACCTGCATTTTGGATCCACATTATTATGTATAATATTTGCCTGAAAGTTCCTCCTTATTATTATTACTATTATTATTAAGTCTATAAACCGCTCTATTTAATGAATTATAACATATGTTTATACAAAATGACACCCCAGTAACATTCTTGTTTATTACCATTAACGTTTTTATTTGCTCAAAATATATATATATATATATATATATATATATATATATATACATACAGAGAGAGAGAGAGAGAGAGAGAGTTGAGAGAGAAAAAGAGAGAAAATATTATCCTGTAAGTTAAAACGCTATAAATGTTAGAACGCGCACTATAATTAGCTAGTTATTTGTGAAGGGGGCAATATCAGTGTCATTTTTCCATCTCACAAAAAATAATATCATATACTGTAACTGTTAGTAAATATTCCGAAATTAGCGTCTCGGCTTTAGTCATGTAACTACAGCCATAAGGCTGCTACTCTATGGATTTATAAATATTTTCATCTCTCTCTCTCTCTCTCTCTCTCTCTCTCTCTATATATATATATATATATATATATATATATATATATATATATATATATATATATACTGGATGTGCAAGTAATATAATAACTAGGAATGAGAAATCGAGAACACAAGTTCGAATTCGTGTCCAGTTCGTGAAATTCACTTTCGCACAAATACCCATGAGAAAAGTGTATATCCATTTCACTCCAGCCATGTAATGTATTAATAACATTACACACATTTTTTTTTTCAATTTGGTTGGCGCCAGTTTAAGAAAAGCAGAAAACCTGTGGAAGATTTATTGGAGAATTCTATGCACACTCTGTACATGATCTCTGTTATCAGCTCTTCAAAAATTGTTTTCTGAAAGATACGTACGCTTAAGTTACTCTGTTTACTTGATAATTAACTCACCAATATTCATACAATCATACACTTGTTTTGGTAAAACTCATAAAGACCGTGTTGTGGGTGGTATATTGGACCGCAAATAGATATTGAATGATAGAACAAAATCTTGAGTAAAAATTATATATTGACATGTTTATTTTTATTAAAGAAAGTACATAAACAAAATAATGTTCAAGGGCAGTAGACAAAAAATAACTCTGGAACGAGTGGTGATAAAAGCATTGTCATGAGAAGTACATTTTAATGCATATCGTTGCTTCTGGCAAGTATGGCAGGAACTGTAATTCTACTTGAGATGGGTGAAGCCGCTACTGGAGAATATGATGACTGGTGAAATGAAACTGTTGCTGATGGCTGGAGCCATGGGCCGGCTGCTCAAACCTAGTCATCTGGGCTGTGTAAAGCTTTGGTATTTTACCATTGCTATCACTGGGGCGGATGTGAAGCAAAATCAGTTATTTCACGTGGAGACCCGAGCGCAAGTTTACATTTGCGGGGACTTTTCTTAGATGGTGCTGGAACGCTTGATTTTTGTTTGATTTTGAAACATTTGCTGCCTTTTATATCCGGAATCAATTTTAAAACAACGCTGGTCAGGCTTTTTCTTCCAGTTGTCTATTTAAAAATATGGGAGTGACAACAGCATACAACAAGGCCTTCCCTCTAGATAATTGATTGTATCAATGTGTTTATTTCAACTTCTTTTTCCGATATAGTTTTACCTTGTTGAACATATAAAATCTTGTTTTCTAATTATCATCACTGAAATGTGACTGACGGTTTTACGCCTCATCCGACAATCTTAATAAATATAACAAATTTTGAAGCCACTAGATAGATACTAGTTTAGATAGATAGATAGTAGTTTCAATTATATATATATATATATATATATATATATATATATATATATATATATATGAAAAATCTCTCAGAGTTAACCTGTAGGAAAGACAATATTCATAACTCTAAAAGACAATAGGAAAACTATAATAGGTGCCAGCATGTTTCATCCAACGTGGAATTTTTCAATTAAATTTTTTTAAATTCTTTCAATTGCTAAGGACATTTTGTTTTGCTATTATTAGTTACTTGGTTTAATAAATTGATTTAGTTTTTTGCCTTGAAAAAGTTCACATTGGATGAAACGCGTTGGCAACTTTTACATTTTTCCTATTGTCATTTACATATATATATATATATATATATATATATAGTAAGATTTATTTATAGTAATTTGCAAAATATGTATTTATTTATTTACGGTAAGTATAAAAGTATATGTATATATATACTTTTATTCTTACTGTAAATAAATAAATTTACAGTAAGAATACATTTACAGTAAGAATATATATATATATATATATATATATATATATATATATATATATACACTTTTATTCTAACTTTAAATGTTACATTTAGTAGACACGTAATTGAATAGATTTTTGTTTTTGTTTTGTTTGTTAACAGCGTAATTGATATCTACTAGCCTGCCTTATTAGAATGTCTTTGATAGCGAAATAATAAAATCTAATAAACGTTCTCTTTGAAGGCTTCATTCGTGTATGTCTTATGTATAGGGAAAAATATTTTCAAGCCAAATATAATACAAGATACCGCAAAACGTATAATAATTGGCTAATTCTTTTCGAACCTTTCTCTCTGCTCTTATGGTCAATAAATCCCTGTTGTAAACATCTTCCCAGATACCTTTGTGTTTCATTACCTCTGGTAACGCCAGTCTGTCGTCTATACTGAGACTATGCTAAATTTACCCTAATTACGTTTTCTGTAAGAGAATGAATAATCTGTTGTATTCATTATCTAAATGAGGCCAGTGTCTCAAGCGCTCGTTCACAATGATTAGTGACTTTGTGCTATCAAAACCATCGACATGTTCCGAAGATTTCTATCTGCCAAATTTCGCAGTGAGGTCTTGTGTCAACCATTGATATGTTTATCAGGGACTTCCCAACAGTAACCCACTTTGAAATCATCACTTCAGGTTGAAAGAATCAAAAACCTTGACAAATCTGTTTTCATTAATCACATGCCTGAACATTTTTTCGTTTACTCGATGCTTCCTTTTAAAACACATTTTTGGTTTGAAACTACAATTAAGCAAGTACAAAAATTTAAATACTTGGGAAGTGTTCAAACGGAAGACGGAAACTGCGACACTGAAATCCAAAGGCGAATTGGAATGGCCAAGGACGCATTCCAGAAGCTGAGCGGCGTAATAGGAGACAGGAGATTTTCGCTAGAAACAAAGAAGAGAGTACTGGATTGCTATGTGATGCCTGTTCCTCAATGTGGTAGTGAATGCTGGCCAATATCATCAAAGATGAAGGAAAAACTTGGAGCAACATAAACGTGGTTCTACAGAAAGATGCTGCGAATATCATGGATCGAGCATGTAAGCAATGTTGAGGTTTTAGAAAGGATGGAAACGAAAAGGAAAATTAATTCTGAGCATCAGAAAGAGGCAGCTGAAGTTCTTAGTAAATGTAATGAGGAAGGAAGGCTTGGATAATCTGATGCTCACAAGTCAGATAGAGGAGAAATATAGACAGTGGAAAGCAACGGATAACATATATGAAAAACCTGAGAAAGTGGATGGTAGAGTGGCGTTTGCGTGAAATAATAGAGAGTGTGCTAAGAGCCACCAGGGAAAGAGAGACGTGGAAAGCCATGATCGCCTACGATCTGAAGGTATATGGCCATAGAAGATTATGTTATGTCTAATCACTGCAACATGGTCAGGTCATCGCTAATTAAAACGGTAACTGCACTAAGGTTTTCTGGGAAGGACGGTTCATCAACTTTTGATACTATTATTCTGTGTATCTAGCATACACAGAATAATAGTATCAAAAGTTGATGAACTTTCTTGTTGAGTCAACGGTTCTTAAACAATAGGGTAGACTGGACTTCATACTTACCCGTGCATTGCTGGATGGTGGGTTTGAAAAGGGATCAAGGACCATGGCGGAGAGTTCTTTCAAATGAATCAACAGTCATGTATCCATGACCAAGGCGACATCCAAGTTGAAGGACATTGACTGTGGTTTGATCTGTATAGGAATCGACACTGCTAGACCCATTTTTCCTAAGACACGCTACGCCCGAATGAATATATATCCGAATGAATATATATCAGATCAACTAAACTGCGCAGAGATCCTACGAACAAATTCTGTCAAAGTTGTGGTAATAAGAGTATGGTGATTACTAATGCAAGACAAACAAAGTTGGCAACAGTTTAAACATTGTAATTTACAAAGTTCTCACATTAAAAAAAGTTTTTGTAGTTTATTTAAGATAATTTGGCTGTTTAAGAAAAATAGTTAGTCAAGGGCGTAGTATGCTTACCATCAAGAAATCCCAGATTGTCTAAACCGAGTTTAATTTACATCGGGGATCCTTATTTAAGAGGAGTTGACATGAGGTGACACTAATATATATATTGTTAAGGTTTTCATCTTGGGGTTTTTTTCTTTCGAACACAGCTTTTGCTTTGTTTGCTTCTTTTTTTGATTCCCCTCTTCCCATTTGCTATTACCTTTTGGGATAGACGACTAAATTGACCGTTTTGTTAACTGTAGGACTTAATGATTTTAGTCATTATTAGTGATACTGTTTTCTTGGTACGTGTTACAATAATAATAATAATAATAATAATAATAATAATAATAATATATATATATATATATATATATCCCAGTGAATACAGAACGAAGAATTCTTACAATGTCCAAAACATTAATTTAAAACATTTCGCCTGGTGATGCATTGATGCTTCAATGCTGAAACGAACGTACATTCGTAGCGAGTATATATAGCAAAATTATGTTCATGTTCTAAAATATAATTTATAATATACATATATATATATATATATATATATATATATATATATATAATATTTATTCAGAAATTATAACATGAGTATGCTATAATATCACTACGAATGCAGCTATTTTGTTTCGACACTACTTGTGTTTTAGTAAGTGATGTGGTTTATTTCAAGTTGAAGGGTTTTAAAAGGTTAAAAACAAGTCAAACCCTCTCATCAAATCCATAATATTAATCAAATATTAATATTAATGCCCTGAAACCTACAAATTTCTTTTGAGTCTGCTCACATATTCTTTAAATTAGAAGTTACTTTATTCTGATTGGTCCACACTGTCTATGCAACAATAGCTCCCTGATTAAGGGGGTTTGGCTTGTTTTTAACCTTTTAAAACCCTTCAACTTGAAATAAACTTCATCACTTCAGAAAACACAATTAATGTCGAAACAAAATAGCTACGTTTGTAGTGATATTATAGCATAGTCACGTTATAATTACTGATTAAATATTATTACCTCTACTTTGTATTGAGCACATTTTAAGAATAGTTTTTCTTTGGATGCTTGATATTATATCCATAAATCCATAAATCAATATATATATATATATATATATATATATATATATATATATATTAAGGGTGTATAAAAAAAATAAACATTAGAGCGGTTCTTTAACACCTGAACAAGGACAAAAATTCATATAAACATTTGTTCGCAAATCTTTCGTATTTTGAGTTATTGAATTTTAAAAAGTTTACGATAGATGGCGCTGTGATGTCATGAAGACGAACTTACATTTATCATTCTGGTACTTTTGTGGTTAGTCTGTCTTCAACATTTAATCTGTGTAGAGGTGAGTTAATTGAGAAGTGTTCCGTTTAACAATGGCTGGATATTCATATCATCAACAGGCAGTTATGATTTTTATATACGGCCTCGCGAATGATAAGAAACACGAGGCTGATCGTCTGTGTCAGATTACGTGTTCAGAACAAAGGCAGCCGAATCATCCAAGTTCTGTTGCTGTTTATCTTGGCATGGTTGAGACAGAATCCATGGCACCACCATGTATGAATTAAGGAAGACCTGGGTGCGCTCGCACACCTGACCACGAAGAAAACAATCCACCTGAGACAGCCTGTGGAATGTAGAATGTTTTATGATGCAATGTGTAACACCTAATATGCAAGATGGGTTGGCAGGGGAGGACCGGTTTCATGGCCTGCACGTTACCCGATCTCAATCATTTCTATTTTAATCTGTGAAGCCACCTAAAACAATTGGTTTATGTAGAATACATTAATAATGTAGAGACCCTACATTAAAATGTCCTGGGAGACCACCAAAACCATTCACAAAGTGTGGTGTATTTGAAGGGTTCCTCCCACTTAGTGATTGGATTTAGTGCAAAGGAGCCCGTAACCAAATGTATTTATGATATACCCTGTACATATAGACCCTGTACGGAAAGTGCGGGATGTGCGTTGTAGTACAGTGGATATCGGCTCAGAACGAGAAATAGGGGGGTTGAGTTCAAATTCCAGTTGAATTCATTGCATTCACTTACGCGCAAATACCCTTGGGAAAGGTATTAATCCGTTTCTTCCTTTCAGTTATGGGTTAAATAACAGGACAGATTGGGTTCTATAGCCTTGGTCGGCAACCAATCTACCGCAGAAAGCAATGACAACCTACTGCTGGATAATCTTTCAAGACATGATCGCCCAAGCGTGTATCACGTATGGCACTTAACTGACTGACTGACGGAAAGTGCGACGCAGAGATCCGAAGGCAAATTGGCATGGCGAATGACGCATTCCAGAAGCTGAGTAAAGTATTAAGGGACAAACAAATTTCACTAGAAACAAAGAAGGTTGCTATGTGATGTCAGTTCTGCCATATGACACTGAATGCTGGACAATATCATCGAAGATGAGGGAAAAAGCAGCTGAAATGTGGTTCTGCAGGAGGATGCTGCGGATAACATCTATCGAGCATGTGAGCCATGATGAGCTTTTGAAAAGTATAGAAACGAAAAGGAACATGTTCATTTTTTTAATCGTTTCACCCAAAGCAAAGCGGTACCGCCACTGATGAGCAGGAGCCTACATAAGAGGTTAAAAGTCTAGGCAGGTGAGAAGTGAAAGGAAAGACGAACCAGTTATAGGGTGTGTCAGAGAAAGGGAAAGAGACGGATGTGAACACAAGAGCGAAGATAGTTGCGAAGATGGAAAGAAAGGAAAAGAACAAGATATACAGGATGATGTAGAAAGAACTGGAGTCAAATGGATAAGAGATATGTATTGGCATTGCATTTAAATTCCTGGAGGTTGTAGCCGTCAGGAAAGCAAGTATATGTGGAAGGGAGTTCAACTGGGGTAAGGTGAGTTTCTTGCATCTTACATCCTGTAAATGTTGCATATTTTCCAAATGTTGCATATAGTGACCCACACTATCATACCGAGTTTCATATTCATTGGTTGCTTACACTGTACAACCAGATACAAGATGGTTAATAGGTTCTGAATATTTGTCACAGAATCTGCATTTGGAGGCATCGCAATCTTTCAGTAGTTTATAGTTAATAATAATTGGTTCTCGTCGGTTTCAGCCTTTAACCCTGCAATCCTTAACTACTAATGGCAACAGGGTTTGATTTTTTTCAATTGTTTGGTCCAAGCAGTGTCGACCATTAAAAGAATTAATGCCACAGTTTCTGCATTTGGTACGTTGCATTGGCTTACGGTTTTAGGTTATTTGCCACTGCAGTGGGTTCATTATGGTTTATTTGCACTTCTTCACTCACTGGAATTACCCGTTGAATTTGTAATAATAATAATAATAATAATAATAATAATAATAGCCATTATTATTATTATTATTATTATTATTATTAGTCACTCCAAGACAAACTGGTTGAGATGAGGTAATATTATAAACTATATTTAACGCTTTTAACTGTCAAATCTGATTTTATTTACCACAGTAGAGAATTTTGTATAAATATGTACTACGTTGTGGTTTTTACGTTTCATGGGAAGCGTCTGATGTTAAAATGACCACACATCAGCCATTGTCAAGCAAGGTCTAATACACTACCCAAACATCTCTCTTTCTCTCTTTCTCTCTCTCTCTCTCTCTCTCTCTCTATCTATCTATCTATATATATAAATATATATATATATATATATATATATATATATATATATATCGAATAGTTTAAATAGTTAATTGCTGATATGAGAGACCCCGATATAAGAGAACCCCGGATATAAGATATATTTTCTCTGGTCCCAAATTAGAGTCTGTGGCAATGTATATAAAATAATCCAAACCCGGATATAAGAGAAACATGGATATAAGAGAACGCTTATTCGATCCCGACAAGTCTCTTATATCAGAGTTACACTGTACCTCACAAAAGTGGACAGATAGATCCGACTAAAAAATCTGGAGTCAGGATGCTGAAAGTAACATCAGTCAGATAAGTAACAGACTTAATTTCTATATACATATATGAGTGTGTGCATATGTGAGGAGAATTACATGTTATCTATATTATACATTCTTTCGAGACAATTTCCAGGATCACACACGATGGCATACAAGGTCACACACACGGACACATACACATATGCATATATATAAATCAATATGAATATACATGTGTATGTGTAAATGTATGTAATTATAGACGTATGTGTGCGTGTATATATATATATATATATATATATATATATATATATATATATATGTGCGTGTGTGAGTGTGTGTGTGCGTACGTGTGTATACGTGTGTGTATGTGTGTGTGTGTGCGTGTGTGAGAGAGAGAGGATGGAAAACATCTACATTATACGCAGATTGATACGAATCTATTTCCATATCGAACTCACAGATCTATATATACAGGTATATATGCATAATACTCTCTCTCTCTCTCTCTCTCTATATATATATATATATATATATATGTGGGTGTGTGCGCGCGTGCGAGAGTGTGGGGGTGAGTGGATGTGCGTGCGTTTGTGTGTGTATTAATGTGTATGCGTGCTTAAGTGTGGGTGTAAGGATACCTGAATTGAAAGAATGCCGTCGAATTTGTCGAGAGGTCCAGCCACACAGGCGTAGCTACCGATAGACGACGAGCAGTCAGGCGGGCTAGCTGGAGACTTACCTAACACGAAAAGGCAATGTGCGTGATGCTCTGCACAGCCAACTGTCAACCCCTCTTGTCAGTTCTCAGGGACAAATGGAGATGACAAAATTATCCACAGCGAAGAAGCTGGACTAATTACCTGTCCGGAAGCTTGCCATTAGCTTTCTATTGCAACCAGATCATGATCGCATCCTATCTCAGCTCCCAGTCGTCGCCGGGGCGTGCGACGCGGTCGGACAATTACATCTAATTCGAAGATAATTATTCCATTTCAAACGCTACTTTCGTGACTCGATTCTGTTTTCTTTTTCATTCGATCGCGACCCATTCACAACAATCGGTGCAACCAACTCACAGTTATTTGCTTCCGGAGATAGAGCTTAAAGTTGTGAGAAGGCGCCTTTATGCCCCAAACTTACGCCTTCAGTCAGATACTACATAGATAGTGAATATATATATATTTGTAGAGCGGGAAGAAGAAGAGAGGTTAAGGCAAGATAGAGGAGTAAAACAGAAAAACAGGGGGAAGGATTTAACTGAAGGGTTGAGTTAGTGATATTATAGATTTAATGTTTTTTTAATTATATTTCTCTCAGTTTATTTATATCAATCTCTCTCACTCCCTCCATCTTTCTGTCTCTCCCAATCGCTCTTGATATCACCTTCCTTCTAATCTACGGCGCTTTTTGTTAGAACTTGTAGTGGGGGGGGGGAGGGGTAAAAGACTCCTAATGTTTTTATTTAAAAAAAAAAATCATTAAACCGAATAAATGTGTCTTCACGGCAACAATCTATGATAATATTATTGGACTATGCTGTAACACATTTGTCGAAAATAGTTATGGATATAAGTTTTCAAACTAAATAAAATTTCTTCAGATAATTTTCTTTTCTTTTTTTTTCCGAAAGATTAGCTTCTTGGAATTTAATTTAGTTTTATATACGAAATCTCATTAAAGAAAATAAATTCACGCTAAAAGCCTCCGCCCCTAAAAAGTGCTTTAAAAATTTTAAATGTTTATAGTAGAATGATATCTCTAAAACATACGGTGATTGAAAAGTACAACTCCTTATTTTAAATATGAGTAGCTAGCCAAGAATCCTAGTGATTTTTCTTTGGCGTTAATTAAGCGAGCAAGTCAACTATACCAAACATAGATTTTGCAAGAATTTGAAGGGCGAATAAAAGAAGTTATGCCTTCTAATAATTCTTGGTGAAATCAGTTGATGCGATTCTTGGGCGCCTGGAGAAAATGGAAGCGAAATGTAATATCGAATTTTAAATAAAAACTAATTTTAAATGTTTTCCACTACTATCAATTTTTTTGTAAAAATTATCGTTAATAAATAAATTATACGTATTTTAAAATAGAATGTTACTTTTGAATGACGCGGTATATATATATATATATATATATATATATATATATATATATTAATAATCCACATACAAGCCTGTTTTACTTTCACAGCTCATCAGTGTGGCTACACACCCACTTGCTTCTGGCTGGAATCGAAACTCGACCGATTCGTTATATATATATATATATATATATATATATATATATATATATAGGATCTTTAAATCTTATCCGTCTATCTATCCATCTCTCTGTATCTACCTTTATATATCTATTGCTCTCTCTCTCTCTCTCTCTCTCTATATATATATATATATATATATATGTGTGTGTGTGTGTGTGTATGTATATACACACACACGCATACGTGTGTGTAAAGTCACACTGAATGCTTGTTCAATGAATGATACATGTTTCCTTATAAAAACGGTTAATAAAGACCATATATATATAAATTTATTTATATATTTGTATATATGTATGGTTATATATGTATATATATATGTGTGTATGTGTGTGTGTGTGTGTGTGTGTGTGTGTGTGTGTTTATATAAACTAGTTAATGTAAAAATTACTTTAATATTGTACTTAGAAGTTTAGTACCAATAACTACGATGAACAGAATAAAATTTGCAAGATATACTGAAAATAATGTTGTTTTTTATATATTTTTTACTTTTCTGTGTCAGTATAACGAACTTACATGCATGTGTTCTCTATCACACAAGCACACACACATATGTGTTATCACACATACACGCAAACACAAATGTTATCTATCACACTTGCACACAGACGCATATGTGTTTATTATCACACATGCACACAGACGTATATGTGTTCTCTCTAACACATGCACACAGACATATGCGTTCTCTATCACACATACACAGACACACATGCGTTATACCTCATCCATGTACACAGACACATACGTATTTTCTATTACACATACACACAGATACATATGTTCTTTATGACATATGCACATTAACACATATGTGTCATCTATTATGCATGCACAGTCGATATGTTTTCTCTATCGTACATACACAAAGACACATGTGTTTTCTATTACACACACACAGATACACGCGTTCTCTATCACACATGCACACAGACATATGTGTTTTCTATCACACATACACACAGACACATATGTGTTCTGTATCACACATACACGCAGACACATGTGTTCTCTATCACACATGCATACAGCCATATACGTGCTCTATCACATATGCACAAAGATATATGTCTTCTCTATCACACATACACAGAGACACATATGTGTTCTCTATCACACATACACACAGATAATGCGTTCTCTATCACACATACACAGAGACAGATGCGTTCTGTATCACACATACACAGACACATATGTTTTGTACTTCACTGCAAACAGACACTTACAAACGCATACATAAATTTATCTGTTAGTTTCGTTTTACAATTTACATTTTTTCCGTGAATACATGTGCATAGGTGCTTATATTCGCAAAATATATATACGTGTGAATATTTGCATATATGTGTGTGTGTTTGTGCGAGTATTGACTAACAAGTTTGTACTCTAATTATGAAAAGATATTCATTTTGGACAAGAAATATCTTTTTGCAAAATAAACCTTTGTTGATACACTTAGCCAAACACTTTTTCACAGGCCACGTAATTTGAAGATTAATCATTGAAAACATTAGATGACAATTCAACCCATATCTCTGTCATTTTGCGAAGTTTCAAATTTACTGACACACAAACAAAACACACACACACACATGTATGTTTATGTGTGTGCATATGTATATATGTTTGTGCGTATGTATATTAGTGAGAGTTTTCATTCTCACTTTTAGAATATCTTCAATATATATAATACAGGATGGAGACGATTTTACGGAGAAAATAATTAAAGGTAAGATTTCTCTTAATAGTGAAAACTAGAGTCGATCAATTCAAAAGAAGTACAGACGTGGTAAGAAAAAAAGAAAGAAAGAAAGAAAGGAAGAAAGAAAAGCGGAAAAAAACGAACAAATTACATTCATAAAATGTAAGCAAGTAAAGAAATGTAAAGGAATACAAAAATTAAATACGTTAAACTTTTAAATAAAGTACAAAAATATACAAGATTTTAATAAATTAGAATATAAAGACTTTAGGTGACAGAAAGAAAAAAAAACGAATTAA
>JBBBDQ010001158.1:2700000-2752500 GCA_037127315.1 Ascarosepion bandense
AATAATAATATAAATAATAATAATAATAAATTTCCAAAATATATTTACAGGATATATATTTAAATATACTAATAACAATAGGATAAAAACATTATTAACTGGAAGATTAAAAAACAAACTGACCATGTTAATATTATCGCCAGAAATAAATTCTAATACAGTTGCCGTCCGCGAGGTGAAAAAAAGTGAAATTTCAATAAGTATGAAAACTAATAATAATAAGTAATAAAAAGAATAGTCAGGAATATGTAGCTGTTGCAGATAGTTCTTGCTGTAACAGTACCACTGAGGTTTCGCAAAAACAAACAAAAAAAAGTGGGGGAAGGATTAATTATTCAAAAAATAAAAGCAATTCAAACCAATAAAGAGACAAGAGAGCTTAGATGTTGTTTATTGTTAGTAATGATCAGCAAAAGTCTCTAGTAGGAAGACAGGTAGACAAATGTTGATGCTGTTGTTGTTGTTGTTATTATTATTATTATTATTATTATTATTATTATTATTACTGATACATTTAATGTTCACACCAATAGTAGCTGATGTCTTAGACCGGTAATTAAGTAATAGCATGTCTACTCAATGCTCGAATAATTTTCTCGGTATACAATTTTCAAAGATATCAACGCCTGGATGGTTCTAACCGTTTATCGGATTTTTCACTTCCTCCAGTGTTTTTTTTTTTCTTCTTCTTTTTTTCCACTACTCTTTGGTGCCGTTCCGAAAACGAATGGTACAAGTGTCACACTCTAGTGTTCCACAACTTCCTCAGTTCTCTGACAAGCTCGAACTACTGTTCCGTCTTTTCACTTTCTTTCAGATTTACTTTGTTTTTCGCCAAAACTGGGAATTCAACTATCTGGCATAATTTCTTCTTCTGATTATTATTATTATTATTATTATTATTATTATTATTATTGATGTTGGTTTGACGATCAACAATAGTGATGTCATAACTACAGCAGCAGCAACAACAACTACAATATCATCATCATCATCATTAAAACAACAACAACAACAACAAGAATAATGCCATCGGGAACATTGAAATGTGTCGGTTGAATAGTGGACGACGATGAAGTTCCAGAAGATGACAGAGTAAAACTTTAAGAGACTGAAAGGAAATTAAGTAATATCAGGACCTAGCCGGAGAGTTTAAAAAAAAAAATAGAGAGAGAGAGAGGTTTAAAACAGTGCATAATTACTGCAGCAGTCAGAAGTATCCCAACGGACTATGCTGTAACCACATAACTGAATAGCATTTCTAAAATCGATAATCTAAACAGATACAACCGGAGAATTGGTTGCATTGCTGCCACTTGATTTTCTAAGAGAACTATGAGGCTAAGATTGGCGGGAAAACTAAAAATAATAATGTAAAATATTTTTTATTCTTACGTTTTGTTAGTAAATCTTTCTAATAATGTTTAATGTTTAGTATGAATTAAGTCCAAGAGAGTAATTTAGTAGAAAAGAGTTTTCTTTCTTTCTTTCTTTCTTTCTTTCTTTCTTTCTTTCTTTCTTTCTTTTATTACATGGTATGACAACATGAAGACAAATTTTAACATTTCGGAAGTAAACAACGAAATACATACAAAAATAAAGGTCAAAGTTGACAATTAAGGAATATTTCAAACCTACATTGATTCAAATCAATTTATTGACAATATCGACACAAATAATTTCATATAAAATATTCATAACACAAAAGTACACCCATGGACAAATACGTATATATATATATATATATATATATATATATGTGTGTGTGTGTGTGCGGTGTGTGTGTGTGTGGCGCGCGCGCGCGTGTGTGTGTGTGTGTAATTATAAAGACACACACACACACACATATATATATATATATATATATATATATATATATATATGTCCAGAAACCACTTTAGCAAATAATTTATATAATCAAATAAATTATTACATATATATTATATATTTAAAGAAATAAATTTAAGATAAATATATATATATATTAATATCAATAAATATGCATATGAATATACACAAACGTGCACGCACATATATAAATATTTATCAGGTGTTGATAAAACAGCGCTCAATGTAATATGACAGAGCTATTAATTATATATTAATAAATATACATATTCTCCAACGTCTAAAGTACGATACGCAGTTTCATTCTCTATGCAATCATCAGGAGCATACTATGAACTGACCGTTCTGGGATTTTAATTTCTGGTTTTCACGATGTTTAGGGTATACACACACACACACACACACACACACACACACACACACACACACACACACACACACACAGATAGATAGATAGATAGATAGATAGATAGATAGATAGATAGATAGAAATGATTTGTTGCAAGTTGATCAATATATTTATCCATTAAATCATTCAGGGTTTCCCAGGTATCGCCGGATATTTCACCCAGCTGCAGAAACCACTCTATAAATAATAAAACTAAATAACTTCAGCTATCAATGTGTCATCAATTTACGTCCAGGTTCTTACAATATTTCACACACACTCTCTCTCCCTGTCTCTCACACATACACATGCAAGCACATACACACACACATATATATATATGTGTGTGTGTGTGTGTATGTGTGATCAAACAACAAAATTTTCACAGCAAATTTCTACTTCATTTTACTGGTATCATTTTCTCGACGCTCAGCTTATACGTAATGTTTGTGTATATATATATATATATATATATATATATATATATATATGGGGGTGTTTACGTGCAGGTCTTAATGAATTTGCCTAACATGATTTGTCTGTTCAGATTTCTATGACATTTTCTTTCAGCGCCTAAAGAGGCGTACATTTGCACCAAGTATTTACAGAACCTCTCCAAATTTCATGGTATTTTGCTTCGAATACTAACGACCATTGATAAAACATTGATAAAATTATTAGTTTGCAATAGAGAAGGGCCTGATTAGATGATTTAATTTTAAATATTTATGTTATCCAATAAAAACTCTCGCCTTTCTATTTTTATGTAAAATATAGAAATTATTTTTTTTAAATTAATTTTGTCCATTAATAATAATTTGGCAACACCTATAGAACAATACATTTTATTATTATGTCATTTTTCATGATAATTCTATTTCTGCTTTGGTCGCATTACCTACCAAGTCTGCGCAAATACCTAAGGCAGGTCGTGGTGTGTTGTTATGGCTCCATTTCATGTTTTTTCTATCTCCCATAACATCCCTAGCGTTACATAGACAAAGTTCTCCTTAGTGTGTGGGCTGTACTTAACAAGGCAATTTTTTGTATATCTCTGAAGCTGAGGTTTCCAGGGATTCTTTCAATGTGTTATTTTATTCCATTTTTTATCATCCAAGTGCACATACTATGACTGGCACAACTCTTGTTTTCAATTTCCACATTTTTCTATTTCAATTTCCAGGTCTTTATATTCTGACAGTTTTTCGAATTCCTTGTTTGCTATTATTATTATTATTATTATTATTATTATTATTATTATTATTATTTAATTTCAAATAGATTTTACAATTAGTTGCTCTGCAGTATTTATTGTTGCCTTTTTTATTTCATTGCGAATAATTTCATGAATTTTGTGTTTTTCTTTTCAATTATTATTTAGAATTACTTAGTTGTAATTGACTAATGCTCACAGTAATATTACGACTTTCTGTAGGTTTGACCGATGTGCGCATCACGTGTAATGTTTTCATTAGTAGGAAGTTAAGTAGAATCTGGTGTATTTAAGATCAATTTTAAGAATTAATTTAAGGAAAAAAGACAAAAAGAAAAACTTAACCGACGTGTTTTGCCTTCTGAAAGATTTGCCTTCATAAAGTCCCTCAGCGGACAAAATGTGTTGTTTAGGACAAGTTTCCCTTTTGTCTTTATTTATATTGTCGTTTTACAGACATACAGGAATTTTTGTACAATTAATTTAAAGTATTGAGACTTTTATTGCTAAAGAGAATATCTGCAAAAGGCGCGTAAAGGTATATAAAAATATTGTTTAGATAAAAGGGTGATTTGTTCGGAATTCAACATTATGAATTTTCAGTATATTAGAACTTTTAATTTTGTAAATAATAAATAGTAACTGTGAATTATTAATTATATCATTAAGTGATTTGTAGCTACGAACTATATTGAAATGATTTTTTTTTATAATGAGTGTGCAACTGCTTCCAGCGGAATAAATTAATGTTTTTTTTTTTATTTAAGGATTTTGTGTTATTTTATAATAATAATACTTTAAAGTTAATCTTATTTATAATTTGGGAAATTATTATTAACTTATGCTGCTTAATTCGTTATAAAATAATAGGTGAAAAAATTTATTTTATTTTTAGCCGGTTAGTCGCGTTATTTATATCATTTATATAATTGTTAGGGTAATTTATTTTCTTTGATATTTAAAAACAAAACTCCATACTTGTAAAGTTTATGCTTATATAGTGAGGTAGAAAAATTATGATTTTGCCAGTTAACTAAGTTTTTGTTAATATTATGTTTATAAGCAAACAATAGAACGTAATTTTATTCAGATGATTTTTAAGTATTGTAAAAAATTTATTCTAAGTTTTTCGCAATTAATACATTAATAATATATCGAAAATATATCAAAGGCGGGGAAAAATTTTAAAGATTTTGTCGTGAAATGGACCCAGAAAGATATCAGATAAAATGAGAACCGAGAAGCAACCCTATAAGAATGCAGTCAGTCTATATGCATATGTTTTCATAGACAAATGTAATAGAGATGTACATGTGACGCACAAAATAAAACTTGACATAGAATTATTAGTTTAATAATAGAAAGCAAGAACGAAAAATGTTTATTTTTTACTAATCTTTTATTATGATTTTCACAATGAACAAGGCTCGAGATGAACTCCATGTAGAAAGTTAAAGAGTAAGAGGCATAGTTTATGCAGATGAGTGGGAAAGATAACAGTTAATCTTTGATTTAAACTGGGTAAGAAATATTTGGTATTAATAAAATAATAGTTTTTTTTTTTTTTAAATATAGTGAAATAACATAGCTTTCAACATCTAACGAAAGGTGAATGGCAATATTTATTGTAAGCATTTGTAATATTTAGAAAAATTTGTTAAGGGAATTCATACGACAGCTATTTTTTGGGATAAGCTTTACTAAGTTTAGATAAATGTCACACAAAAGTAATAGATGTGTTATAACAAAGACGCATATATATATATATATATATATATATATATATATATATATATATATAATTCAAAATTGGGATCGAATGACCTTTTCTACGAGCAGAACTCACTTCATCAGTGATCCATATCCGAATTTTTCTGGGATTAAATCCAAGAGAGTTCAAATATGGGTGATAGGAGCAATTAATATTTAAATACAAAAGGAAGCGTATTTATGGTAAATAAGGTATATATATATATATATATATATATATATATATATATATATATTATCTCTGTAAAATAATAATCTGATTTACATCAAGTTCTCTGGCTCTATCAGTTTTAATATGTCATTTTTCAACAATTAATATTAATAGGATCTCCTTGTGGATTTTACCAGACAGGAAATTCCTTTGGAATACATACATACATACATATATATATATATATATATATATATATATATATATCAGTGTCGGCTTATGTCGATAATGTGAGTATGTGTGAATTAAACTGACGGATTTTATTTCGTCATTTATATATATATATATATATATATATAGTTATGTGAATTAGAAATATATATCAGAGTACACACACGTATAATATTATTATTCAGGTGTAATTAAAACAGTGCTCAATGTAGTCTGAACTGAGCTATATATATATATATATATATATATATATATATATTGTCGTACGTCGATGGCACGACTCGGAGTTCCATGTGTTATCATCAGTTTAATAGATTTGAATTTAAGTTCACACGATATAATTGGAGTTAAATCTTGTAAATTTAGGTTACTACTTTTTAATAACAAGTGTAAAAATATGAGACTAAATACAGATAAACATATTAAAATTAAAATTTTAATTAAGACTAAAAAATATTTTTAAAATATTCTAATTCAAAGAGAAAGAAAATCTCAATGCATAATCTAAAGTGGTTAGAAACTTTAATTTATTTCGACGGGCGAATATACTAATCTCTTCAGACAAGGATTTTATTTCATATGATCCGGTTAAGCTCTTCGTACGGATCTATCTTTTAATATTTTATATAAATATATGTTTTTTATATCCTCTCCATTTACGATATCATTATATATATATATATATATATATACATTAGTAGCTAGTAGTAAATCTGGCCAAACATTCGACATAATAATCAGAAGAGAAAAAGAGTAAAAAGCAATGAGTGTGCGCTGATCTCAAACCACCTGACGATATAGCTAAGACGAGGTTTGGACGAAATATCGTTGAAAGCTGAGAGAGAGAGAAATGGTGAACTGCTCAGAGTAGGCTAGTTTCGGAATCAGTAACAAAATCACAAAGTACACACACACACACACACACACACACACTTGCACACATGCATACGCGCGCGCACATACATACACGCACATATACACAGAAAACAAAAATTCAGATTTGTTTCTCCATTCTGACCAGAAGACGGCAGCCTTACAGACATGAACGTTTTAATATAAAATAAAAATCAAACACAGATCTCTCCCTATATATATATATATATATATATATATATATATATATATATATATATATATGTGAATAAAATGTGTGAATAGGTTTTGAACGTTTAGTATAAAGTGTATATTTATTGTTGTATAAAGATATTATATATATTATGATATTTTAAGTGCCCATAATGGTATTTGCGACGATACACATCAATCTTAGACTCAAAACACGTGTAGCGTCACAAATACCATTATGAACAATTAAAATATGATAACATATGTAATATGTATACACATATGATAATATATGATAATATGTATACACGTATTTATGGTAAATAAGGTATATATATATATATATATATATATATATATATATATATATTATACAACAATAAATATACACTTTAAACTAAACGTTCACGGCCTCTCAGAGTTTTTTTTCTATACCAAATTCTCTCGTTGGATCAACACTATTTCCGTTTCTAATATATATATATATATATATAAACGGTCAGTTTATAATATATTGATAGCTAGTATATGAAACAGACTATATAATTATTGCTAGTGCATGAATCTCCGAATTGTGCTATTGACGTGGAATTATATATATATATATATATATATATATATACGGATGACTATATATACGCTCTCACACCCTGATTGAGTACTCTGGAAAAATGGTAAACTTTGTAAAAACAATAGCGACTCAAGTATCTACGCATTGGTCATTCAGTAATGAATTAGAACGCTCTCAGCTACTGGCATATTTTTACATTGTATATAACACGCAAAAAGCCTACCGAGCGCCCATAGCTCGGACGTAGAATTGCCGACTGATGTAAATTCAGTCGGGTTTCAATCCTGGCTAGGAACAAACGGACGTCTAACGTACAATTTAGCTGTGATACAGCGAAACAGATCTGTCTACGGAGAACTATATATATGTGTGTGTGTGTGTGTGTGTAAATATATATATATATGGGCACCAAAGTTTTTTTCAAATATTTAAAAAAAACTTTTTTTTTCGTATTCTTAAAATCATCTCTATGGTCGTGGTAATGTAGTGGAAAAAATTATCTGTAATATGTATTATCTGAAGCGCTTCAGCGAAATTCTTTAACCATTTTCAACGACTTTGTTGTAAATACTTGTCAATTTTTTTTTATTGTCGTCTTTTAACAAAAAACTACTACGTAACAATGAAAACGCGAGGAAAAAATAAAAATAGCAGAGAAATAAACACGCTTGAAAATGGGCATAAAAGCGCTTGGGACCATAAAAATCATGGACAATTTTTATATTCCTTATTTTCAACAACAAGGAAAAAATATAATAAAATATGTTTGAAAACATGTTTTCTGTCCAAGGATACCTTAATATATATATATATATATATATATATATATATATATATATATAATATTGAGTGTGTATATACATATGTGTCTTGAATATGCTGCTCATATAGCAGATATATTTTCTATACAATATTTAAAAAATGTAGTATAATTATATTGCTATAGGAATTCATTATAATAAACACAATTTACTTCGTAAACAAATGAGATAAAAATACACAGAACAATCATGCATAATGTAACAGACAAAAGATGCATATATATATATATATATATATATATATATATATATATATCGTATTTATTATAAGTGTTTATACGAGGTGCTAATAAACTAATACCGAAACACAATGACTTTTCTGTTGCAGTCAATATGTTACAATATAAATAATACTATGAATATTGCTCTTTTAGCATCGAGCAATCTTGAAAAGATAAATCACTACAGACGGTGGATTGTTAACCCATTTGTTTGTAGATAGATAGATAGATAGATAGATAGATAGATAGATTCCGTGCAAAAAATTTGCCATTTTAACTAAGCAGATTCATGTCGACTTCAAAGTTCCAAAAAATTATGTTGTTTTCAGTCAGTGTGTGTATTGTTATTTTCTGCGTCTATCTCCATCCGGATATCGAGGAGTTTACGATAAAAAAAAGCAGTTTGCCAAAGTTCCTTTTATCAGTAAAACTATTGAAAAAGCAACAATCTTGGCGCCAAAACTGTTACAAATGGGTGTGTTTGCGTACTTTGTATGTGTTTGTGTGTGCTAGCAAGAAATCACAAGTCATTATGACCGAGCTTTTGAGTATGCTGGCATTGTTCAAACTACTGCTTAAGAGAGATATGCTCTCAGGCAGAAAGCGCAACTCAGCCGTACTCGGCATAGTTTCAATATTAACCAAAAGTGAGCACTGCGGGTGTTGAACAGATATAAATTTACATGGGTATATATATATATATTTGATAATAAAATCTATAGTAATAACAGATACTGACACACAAGCACGTATATATATATATATATATATATATATATATATATATGTATGTACGTGTGTGTGTGTGTGTGTGTGTGTGTAATGATTATAAAATATTAGTAACAACAATTACTGATATATATATATATATATATATATATACACACACACATATATATATATACACACACATATATATATATATAGACACACATATATATATAAGATTTTATGGATGTACATATTTATGCATTCATATATATATATAATCATTAAAATAATATTAATGAAAAATACTTGATATTCTGTAAAATTATATAATTGAACTTATGTCAAGGCAAACCGAATTTCTCCCAATAAATCACTCATCTGCTATTAAGAACAATAAATACTATATTAGAAATAAAATCGGTGATGCCAATTAGAAAATCCCATTTCTTTGCGCCTGAGAATCATTATATATATATATATATATATATATATATATATATATATATATATTTATTTATATATATATATAGATGTAAGTATACATATATACTACATGTATAAAATGTAAATTAAATTTTAATATGGTATCGATGTCACAGTATATTTACGATATATCATAATTGCACAATTTGTCCTAATACACGTCGTTTATAATAGATTACGATACGCTTTCGAATATGAACCTGAAACCATGGAAATAGATTTTGTTTACGATATCCAAACAGTTATGAAATGATAAGATTCACGCAATATGGGTAAAGATAGAAAATAAACATGTGTATGCATTTTCCACTTTATTTTTTAAACATTATTTTTAACGTATACTGTTATTTGAGTTGATACTTTGTTTATTTATTTTTTTGTTTTTTGTTTTATATATATATAATTAAGCAGTGTATTTATGTATATCTACCGGCCTCAATAATCAAGAAATGTTGTTTGGAAAATATGTATCGGCAGGATTCGAACCTGCGCTCCCTAGGGGAAACCGTCTGACGTGTCTTATACCGCTGGAATAAGCAGAACTTACAGTTAGACAAAATAATGGGTCTTCACTTTTCTACATTACAATTGGTAGTATTCATATAAAATAGATTTTTTTTTAATTATATGCAATAATGGATCATTATAGGGAAAACAATTCGTTTAGATATATTGAAAATAAATATAATTTATCTAAATATAAATTACGAAGATATTTCAATGGATCATTCCAGCTTAAATAATTCAACAATGTTTTGCTGCAATTTTTATCATAAATTGAGATTTTTCTTTTCAAAATGTTGAATAATTTTAACACGTTATATAGTAAATTATCGCGTTATTTCGAGTCGTACTACGAGCAAAACAAATTCACGGATTTGGAGGAAAAAATAAATAAACCCAAGAATGATGTCGAAATCAGCAAAAATATTTCTCCCTTTAAGGGTTAGTTGTGGATAGTTTGATTTGTAACATATATAAATGTAGGCAGAAAAAAACAAATGTTGATAAAATAGCGAGGATCATAACGATCTGCCAGAGGCCTCCAGTCAGGCTTGGGCAACACCAGTAGTACCTATCGACCTTGGTATCCATTATAGTTAAAATCTATCAATATTCTACTTTTCATGCCAAAGAAATATTCTAAAAGTTTTAATTTATATATAGTTTTCTTCTTTGTCTAATTCGCTATTGTTTGTCTTTTCGGGCACATGCTTAGTGCTTATTATTGATTCCTGGATCTTAATGAAAATGCCAACACAGCAAGCGCAATGTTTATTATGATTTATATTGAACAAATAGGACACAAATCTTCAATATATATATATATATATATATATATATATATATATATATATATATATATATATATATTGTTTAATACTTGGTTTTTGGCCCTAATAGGGTTAGACCAGTACATATTTGTATTAAAAAGTGTTCTATACAATTATATTGTAGAACTTTTGAATATTTTTCATTTATAAACGAGTTATTTCAATAACTTTAACTCGTTTATAAATGAACTCGTTTATAAATGAACATATATATATATATATATATATATATATATATATATATATATAAATGTGTGTGTGTATATATATATAATACATATTGTCTTGAGTTATGATGCTGTCTAGCGCCAACATTGTTGTATTTTCAGTAATTTTACTGATATTTTCGCAAGTTAATTATTTTTTTTAGTGTAAAGTGATTAATATCGGGGTAGAGATAGAAGGCTGATAGTTTTAGTGTAAATAATGTATTAATTTAACTGAGCAGGTTCATGCCGCCTTCAAAGTTTCGTGAGGACGTCATTTTGATGCTTTCACTCATCGTCTTTGGTTATTACTCTCGCTTTATATATATATATATATATATATATATATATATATATATATATATATATCAGTTAAGTGCCATACGTGGTACACACTTGAACGATCATGTATCGAAAGAGATATGACTGACTGGGGCAGAAGATTATCCCGAAGTAGGTTGCCATTACTTTCAGCGGTAGACTGGTTGCTAGGCAAGGCTATAGAACCCAACCTGTCCTGTTATTTAACCTATAACTGGAGGGAAGAGACAGATGAATACCTTTCTCAAAAGTATTTGCGTGTAGTAAATGCAAGTAATATAACTGGAAATCGAACTCGGCTCCCTGATTTATCATTCCATGCTGATATCCGCTGCACCACAAGCACATCATATATACACGATGGATTTAACTATTTATCTAGAACAGCAGTACATGATGCTGTCGTTCATGACCCCTGCACGCGACACCTTTTGAAAGCCACTGGAGTAGATAGATCTATCTATCGCCCGGTTCACACCCCACCCACTTCTATTGAACAGGTTAAGAGGCTCATCCCTTGTTCCCTGTTTAGGATGTGGTTTCCGGCTTTCTCTTTTCCAATCTTGTCTCTTTGTTTTTTTTTTTCAATTGGAGTAGATAGATCTATCTATCGCCCGGTTCACACTCCACCCATGTCTATTGAACAGGTTAAGAGGCTCATCCCTTTTTCCCTGTTTAGGATGTGGTTTCCGGCTTTCTCTTTTCCAATCTTTTCACTATTACGTAGCCCCCTGCACATCAGTGGCGTTACCGCCTTGCTCGGGGTGATACGATTAAAAAAAAAATTTCTGATGACCACACTAGGTGCTAACTCAAGACTTTTGAGTAAAATCGTATAGCCCGTACTAGTTAGCAATCTGTCGATAGTTGCGCTATCTCAAAGCACAACCTAATTGGGATCAAGAGCTTGAGCATCCTTGCCTTGTTGAAAACATTGATCACTGCTGATTCTGCGCTCTCTCTCTCCGAAACTGTGACAAAGGTTTCTTGCACATAGTTGCAATATTTACTGCAGCTGGATTTCTGTGATTTTGAGTAGGCATATGAAATAGTGTTTGGCTACCTACCAAGGCAGACCGGTGTCCCCAAAAACCCATAGCAGGCGACCGTTCATTTGTAAACCATCACAAAGTGTCTCAGAATAATTATTAATTCACAAGGTTCTGAAGATTTTATACATTTTAAAATTCAGAAAATTCTTGTTGAATATCGATGCAGGGTAACTAAAGAAATCCCAAATGATAAACTCTACAGTCCAATCGCATTTTCTTTTTAAATATTTCACTCAAAGCAAAGCAGTCATGTCACTAGAACTCATGGTTGTTGGTGCGAAATAGAATGAGAATCCTTTAGTGAGGAAAGGACAATAAAAGAACAGGTTTCAGTAAGACAGAAGAAAGCGATTGATCTTGATTTTAAATTTCTTGAGATTGTAGGTTTCAATGGGGAGAAAAGAAACGCTGTTTATTACAGAGTGATCCACAAGAAAAGAAGAAATTTGTTACAGTTTATCTAATTGTTAGATTATTTGATATAGTTATTTAAAACAAAAGCAAAGGATAGAAATTTAATAGCGTAAAACAGAACAAAAACAAATATTAGATGCGGTGTTCAAATTAAAGAATTCTAAATTTCTGGGATTTTTCAGTCACATCGGAGTTCTTGACAAAATCAAACGGAGAATCTCTAATGTAATGGAAACCGACTTGGCAGCTCAGCTGTAATCGCTCTCTCACCGGCCTGATGTGGCTTCCCTATGCCTCTTCTACATATAATTTCACGGCTTCTGCTCCGATGAACTTAGCTCACTGGTGCGCCCTATGTATGAATTTACACGAGCTACTAGACTAGCAACTAGGTCCCACCCTTTTACAGTAAAACCAATAAAATGTAACCACAATTTCTACTCTAACAGCTTCTTTTCTCGCACTTCCTGCCTGTGGAATTCCCTTCTGTATATTTGCTTCCCCGACAGCTACAATCTCCAAGAATTTAAATGTAAGGTTTAAAGTCATCTTTAATTTTACTAACTCGCATCCTTTCTCTCAAGCTCTTTTCTCCATCCTCCACCCCCATTACACCAGTGTTCTCATCCTTCTATTACCCTCCTCCTGACACCATCTATAAGCTACCCTTCTGTCTCATCATTTTCCTTATGTAACGCCCTGCGCAACAGTGGCAGTAAAACTGCTTTGCTTGGGGTGAAATGATTAACAAAAAAAAAAAAAGAGAAAAGAAAACGTCCCCAAGTTGATATTCTTTCTTAAAGAGAACATCACTTCGCTTGAAAATTTGGTAACTACGGTATCCTGCAACTAATGGTGAAAAATTCTACATGTTAGTTATTTTTTTTTATTCATTCATATAGTAAAATGCTTTTTCTTATATGTCCAAATTTTCATCCTATAATAAATCTAAAATTTCGTGATTTTTTTTCTAAGGAACTCTGTAGATGTGGCAGTTGCGTCTAGCTAGTTCAACAGTAAAATGACGAGACCCAAATGGCAATCTACAGGCTTAAATTCCCATAGTCAAGGTACAAGCAGGTGAGAAACTCATCAGAACATTCACCATGAAAACATTTGTAGAAAAGACAGAAGTGGTTCATGTCACGTCGGTGAGAAAGTGAGTGAAGTCGAGATGCCATATCAGGGTTTATTATATGATAAACACTTCTTTGAATTTTGTCAAAGAATCTTGAGTTATGCAGCGGAAGCACTAGGCCAGATATGGAACCAATATTTGATGTAAAGATGAGTGTCAGATATAAAAATATGCAAGATGGATTTGGGCAAGAAAAATTTTCACGCACGACATTGTGGATCAACTTTCTCAGCAGTAGACGTAACAATTGATTACTGATGTAATATTCCACAACTAATATATTTTAGATAATCATATACAGAAATAAAGGTTCCAAAATAAAGGAATATCTCAATAGCACTCATTATTACATAGCATAGGAGTTAACACAAACATGAACAGTTGAATGAACATAATTCTGCGATACCTTATTTCATTTGTCTTGCACTTGTTGGTAAAAAGCAACAAGAGTTATCCGTGGAACACCTTAACAAACCCTCGTATCCAATTTTGCGGTCCAGAATGCCCCATAAAAGTTCGTGACAGTAAAGACCAAGACAGTTATCGGATATTGTGCAAATCATAGTGAATAGCATAGGCACAGGGCAGACGAGCATTATTCTGCTGAAACAGTACACTGAATCTTTACAGCAGAAATGGCAGAAGAACTAGTGGAACGACCGTTCAACTTTTGCACCACAAACACCAAAAGTGAGGGAGATTGATCTGAAACTGATGAAAACTGTACTTATGTGCCTTTGCCACTATAGATGCTTTGGCTTCACAGATCAAAGTCGTACGTGCAAAAATAATAACTTGCATGAGGGCTGAAGTTGTTATTTCCACTGAACACTTTAGGTTGTCATTCGATGTGAAGTCGTGCACGATTATCCTTTCGTATGAATGGAAGTCAGGTGAGTGGAAACGTGTTCTTGTAGTTTTACCGTAATTAAAAGCTTCCAAACGGTCACTGCTGGTACAGCTGTGTCCACCCATTCCCTTCTAAATGTTGTCGTCAGAATAATGTCTTTCATTGCCGCATTTGCATAATATTGATTTTGGCAGTGTAGGAATATTCAGCTGACTAGATTTGCCAACATCACCACTGAGACGTTTTGTTCCAAAATACGCAGTAGATTTCCGAAATGACCTCTCGAAAGGCCACAATCTCTTCTAAAGCGACTCTTAGTGGATAAAAGGGCTATGCGTGCATTTATGTGCTTACACTACTTTTTTCAGCCAACTGAAACTTATCCCTATTAAACTTATTGCCAAAAACCCAGAAAAAGAGGACGATTCTAACCTATTTTATTAAAAGATAGGTTACTTTCTAGCATGCTGGTAATATATACAGGTCAAAATGACCATAGTTTTTCAAAGAGTAGAAATGTTAATTTTCGTAAGAGTAGATAGATAGATAGATAGATAGATATGAACTAAAAATAAAGATAGATAATTTTGCAAAATAAATGTTTTGTGATTAAATTGTTTCTCTCATTAACTGAGTATTATTGATACAGAAATATCTTGTAGAGAATTAAGCAAAAAAGAGGAGCATCAAACTCAAACGCAAGTATTCACAAAAAATAAGGTTGGCGGAAATACACACACACACACACACACACACTCGCGCGCACTCTCTCTCTCTCTCTCTCTCTCTCTCTCTCACGCACTCACAGAGAAATATATATATATATATATATATATATACAGAGAGAGAGAGAGAGTATTTAGACTATTATGCGTTGAATCGTTGTAAGGCTCGTGACCATTATAGGACCTTTGATTGCATGCATAGATATCATTTCTTTCTCGTACATACATACATACATACATACATATATATAAATGCAAACTTATCACTATGCACGTCTCAAAAAAAAACCTCTACGTATATACACGGAAGAAAAAAATGGTTATATAAAAAGAAAGAGCTAAACACATGAACATCAGCCAAAGCGATTTGAACCGAGACAGTACGTAGCCCAAAGAAAAAACCCGAGACGAATAATCAATAACAAAAAAACGCTCAATACGTAAGCAGAGCAGAATAAGTAAATTAACCTAGTGAGCCAACAATCCTACCAAGGTTTCACCTAAAAGGATCTTTGTAGGTTTGTTGTCTCTCTAGGTTAATTTACTATATATATATATATATATATATATATATATATATACGCTTAGTCAAAGTCACAAATTCTTTGCACTTGATATATATATACATGTGTGTGTGTGTGTGTGTGTGTGTGTGTGTGTGTGTGTGTGTGGTAATTATTATTATTAATAATATTATTATTAAAATAATAGTAATTACCATATACTGATGCTCTAATTTTGTATTGAGCCAATTTAGGTACATATCTAACTGTCGAATATACTTCCATTAATAACCATTGCTTTTATTAATACACACACACACACACACACATAGATAGATAGATAGATAGATAGATAGATAGATAGATAGATAGATAGATAGATAGATAGATATATGCAGGGACAGTGATGAAGCATTCGTTTTTGTTTGTTTTTGTAGTAGTTACTACAATTTTAATTATAACTATTTTAATCATTATTAATTAAATGTTAGATATAAACTAGAAATTATAATTTTTGCATAAGCACACACACACATATTTATTCTGTATATATATCTACTTACACCTAAGACATAGAGTCAGCTTGAAGAGACCATTTTTGTAGTACACTATCTGTATTTCTCTACTGAATACATAAACATAGATAGATAGATAGATAGATAGATAGATAGATAGATAGATAGATAGATAGATATTCAGAAGATTGAGCGAAATAGATATGAACATTTGACTTATTTTTTTACCCTAATGTACAAAGTAATCGAAGGGTTATATATACAAGGTATGTTTTCAAAAAAGTATTTCCCTTTTTCACATTTTAACGTAAACTAAAGCCTAATCTTTATAACATTTTCACAAGTTAATCGGGACGGAAATATTCAACCCATCAGAGAAAAACTAGCTGCCGTAATCACCATAACTGTTATCATCGTACTTGTCCTAATCACAAATAATTGTCGTTGTCTCTGTTCTTCATAAGCGAAGCGTCGGCTACATTTGAGAAGCAGCAGTTGCAGTAACGAAAACAGAAATCGTTAAAAACAACATCCAGCTTTAGCGGTTCGGATGTCGAGTCTTTTTCTAGGAGCTAATATATTTTGGGGAACTCGGCTAAACCCGGGCGTCCCTACGGAAGCATGGTGAAAAGTAAGAAGGTCTTAAAAAGAAAAATTAAAATATAAATAAATAAATAAATCATATCTGCTGTTTGGTCATTTGGGAATTGGATCTCTTCGGCCAAAATTAGTGTTATCCATTAGTGTACTTGGCAATTGTTTTAAGATTTGTAAAATCAACAATATTCAGTCAAGCATAGAATGTAGTGCTCATTTAAAGAAAGGCCACACATCAGTATGTTTAACAGCTAATATGGAAATAAAAAATGTGAAACATTTTGTGCGTGTCTAAGATTTTGGCGAGTTTATTCGAATTGTGTACAAGCAGAAAAAAATTTCTAAATTAAACAGCAATATATCCTTTAGATATTTACTCGCAAAATTCATGTTTTTAAAATATAGTTTTAAGGTGTGATATATGTACGAGTAAGGGTGCTCAATATCAGAGCTATAGCGTGTGAATATAAAAGTGGACACTAAGGTAAACATCTTTTGACAACAGTCTGTTTCAGAATTAAATGCAATCTTTTAGCCATCCGTGTGTGTGTGTGTGTGTGTGTGTGTGTGTGTGTGAAAGCACACGTGCTCCAATATGGTGTTACAGAAGATGTTCATATATATATACAAACGCAGGCGCATATACACATGCTTATGTGCGTGTCATTTTGTATGTAAAATATATATATATATTTTCACACACACACACACACACACACACACACACACACACATATATATATATATATATATGTATGTATGTATATCTGTTAACTTTAGATCGACAGACAGATAGATAGATAGATAGATAGATAGATAGATAGATAGATAGATAGATAGCTAGATAATCTATAATGAAAAAGGTAATGATTTCAATTCCATTATTAAATCGCCTAATGAATGGAATATCACTGTAAGTTTTAAGTCTGAAAGATAAATTTTCTCAAATTTATATTTTATTTCAAAGATTGGTTGCATTGAAATAGTTATCCGCTAGAAATATATTAGTCAATGCTCATTTTTTCGAAACACAATCTTTCTTATTCCATTGTTTGATTATTGTGCCTCCGACTAAATCCGAATAAATCAGGGAAGTGATGTAGTGTTTTTTGTTGTTTCTTATATATATATATATATATATATATATATATATAGTTAAATAAAATAAAGACAAGAGGAAAACTGTATTTTATTTAACCATCCTGTCCTTAATCCCAGATCATAACTGAGTATATTTCACACGCGCACACACACACACACACACACACACACACATATATATATATATATATATACACGAGAAAAAATCGCAAGATCGCCAAGACCTACCACGGTTTCGCACAACGGCTCGTCAGGGCAAAGGCAGACCAAGGACTAATCAAATAAATAGATACCTATCAAGACTAACCCATCTGGGGAAGGGGGTGTTCGAAGAGAACAAAAAAAAAAACAAAAAAAAACAAATTTCATATATATATATATATATATATATATATGACGATACAGTGTATATAAAGCACTAGATTTTTATTTTCCTTTTTTGTTTTGTAGCAGGTGGTTCATTTTTTTATAATTACTTTCATCACTACTAATAAAATGCTATGTAAAATATATTGCATTAATTAATGTTTTATATATACAGGGATATCTATCAAGAACACGCTTACAAAATTTGGCTTTAGATTCCTTACACCAAAACAACGGAAAAATTCGTATATACATATGTTCACAAATCTTTCTTCTTTTAGTTGTTAAGTTTAAAGTTTAGGGAAGACATTGTTAAATGTACACTCGAAAATTCTTTTACAAACTTTGCCTTGGATCCCGTACAAGCGATGCGACGATAAACAGCAGTAAAGTTTAGAGGACTTGGTTACCTTCGTTCTAAGAACGCAATCTGATACAGCCGTGCAGCCTCGCGTCCATTACCATTCACACGGCCGTGTGTAACATCATATCTGCTTGTTCTCGATATGTTGCCATTGTTAAGCTAAACATTCTTAATTAAGGCAATACTACACACATTAAAGTTTGAAAATAGATGAGTCTCAAATGTACATGAATTACAAATGTAACATAGTCTAAATGGTTAGACAACGCTATCTACTGTAAACTTTCTTAAAATTTTATAACTCAAAAACGAAGGATTTGTGGCATATGTTTATAGGAACATACTTACCTGGCACTTTTTGTGCTGGGTGGGGACCCCAAATCATCTCGTCTCTGTCCCCGAAGACAGAGTGCGACTCGGTTGTATCTCTGTCCGAAGACAGGCATGCAATTGAGAATAGTTATACTGTGAGATGTCCGGTTTCTGGGAACAGTGTACCGAGGCTATGCCACCCCATTGCAGTAGAGGGGTGGACCAGGGGCTCATCTCCGGGTCCAGCGCGACCGGCGGTTTCGAGGACTGCAATTTTTGTGTCTTGCCCGCTCGTACGCGTCCGGGATCCCCACACTAAACCTAGACCGTGTGTCCCATCCGCTTCCTAGTTAGGAAAGAGGTAAATATCTTTATTTATATGAACATCTGTCCTTTTTTTTGTTATAACCCGAGCACAACGCTTGTAAAAATATTTTTCGCACACACACGCACGCACACACACACATACACATAAAACATGTATATGTATCAAAAATACTTTTATAAACATTTTGGGTAGGTTGTTCACAACAAAACAAGATAAAAATTACGCATAAATATGTATAAAAAAAAGGCCACCGTCGTACCTTAGCACAACAACTAATGCCAAATGTTCAAAATATCTTCCGCTTGCTTCTACACAGGGGTGCATCCCTAACATCATTTACTGGTGGACACTTTCAAATACTCCCACATGGTGTCGAATGGTTTCAAGGCCTCAATGACAAGCTGATGAAGCGTGTTTGAATTATTAATATTTGCTGCATAAACCATTATTTTAGGTGGCCCGACAAATAACCATTCAAAGGACTGCGGTCACGGGAACGTGCAGGCCGTGTAAAGACTTCTCTTCCACCTGTCTATCTTTTATGGTAGATCAGCCCTTGCATCTCAAAAAATGTGACTAAAATGTGCGGGAGAAACATCATGCATGAACCGCATGCATTGTCATATTAGCAGGGGTGCATCCTCTAGCAGATCTAGAAGTGTGTTCGAAATAAATTCTCTAGAGACAAATGCTGCAAAACGTGCTGGCAGAAAATTTCGGCCTACGAGACAGCCACTTATAACAGCCCACGCATCTATCTAAACTTATTAATAAATGGAAATTTGTGTGTGTATGTATGTGTGTGTGTTTGTAGGTGTCTGTTACCTATAGGCTCCGAAACGGCTGAACCGATTTTCTTGAAAATTTACACACTTGTACTATAAGCGTCTGCGAGTGTTCTTAGCTAGGTTTTGTGTTGAGGTACCCGCGAAAAATATCGAAAATAGATAATCAAAGAAATCGGGATATAGAAGGAGTGTTCCAATTTAATCAAATTTGAAACACTCATGAACAAAGACATAAGAAACAATATTCAGAAGTTTCAATGTTGCAGTTCTTACAATAGTTTAGATAATCAATAATATATACATATAAAAGGCAAGATGTTTGTGTGTGTGTCTGTTTATCTGCTTGTATGTCTGTACTTTTTTCAGCCCTTTTATTTTAGTTTTTGCTTTGGGTTTGGCTCTAAGTAGGTATAATTGTAGTTCTTAGTCTCAGCCATGATACCATTTACTCAGAGGACTTATTTAGCCTTCAAAATTCAGTTTACGACGAAAAAACATTTGATATCGATAGCAGGAAATCAAAATTTGACTTACATCCATTGATTTTTCTTTCAGTCTGCGGTTTTGCTTTAACTGGAAACAACTATTGCTTTTTAGTCTTTCGTGCCAATGTCCAAAGAGTCTGAGCTCTAGGACCACGGATTAGTTTTAAAGCTTTCATTATACCCGAGCAACGCCGGGCTATACTGCTAGTTAATCATAAATTGATGTTAATCTCTAGGCTGTATTATACCACTAAGATTCCGATCCACCCAAAAATGATGATGGTGGAAATTTGTGTTTCTATCTCTTCCAAATGTTGCCTCATCTGTAAAAATGACGGAAGAGACAAACAATGGATCGGCAGTTTGTGCAGTAAGCTATTAGCAAATATTCTCCCATGGTGAGTGATCAGAAGGAGGAAGACATTGCAAATAATATGGATACAGGAGCTGATCTTGAAGTACCCTCCATCCGGTACTATGAGATGTACGACATGCTCGGGCTTCTTGCCGTTTGGATACCTATATCCTCCACGACAGCCTGTAGAATGTGTTCTTCGTGGTCAGGCGTAGTAACGGATCTCAGTTTTTACTCGATCCATAGTTTGTGGTGCCACATCTTACAGCAGCACGACAATAAACAGCAGCAAAGGTTAGATGACACAACTGCTTTTGATCTGAACACGCTAACGGCTAAAACAGTGCAGCCTCACGTCCATTACAGTTCACGAGGCCGAATGTAAAAATCATATCTACCTGCTCACTATATGAACACCTGCCACTGTTAAACGGAAGACGTCTCAGTTATCTCACTACTACAAACGTTAGAGGTTGAAGACAGACTGGCCACAAACATACACGACCGAAAAATGTAATATAGCCTACATTGTAACACAGTGCCCTATACAGTATTTAAAGTTAATAGCTAAAAACGGGGGATTTGCAGACAAGTTACTCACCAGGTTAGACATTAACTTCATGGATCATACTTGTCCTGGTCTTGGCATGAGAAAATCCGCACCAAAATGTGTAAAACCATTTTTGATACACCCTGAAAATATATTGTTAAGAAAATAAAAAACACGTAAAATATGCCCAGTAAAAATAACGTTTATAGTATTAGAAAATAATTTGGGATAAAAATAATTTTTCTAAAATAACAATCTCCATATATTTGTGTTGTTAGCGTGTTTATGATCTATCTATCTATCTACCTATATATATATATATATATATATATATATATATATATAAGATAAAATATGGTTTCCAGCTATACTATTAAAGTTCTCAATACCAGGAATATTTAAATATAAACACGAAAAAAATAGGTAATATATAAACACGAAAAAGTCAACACACAAATCAACCCCCAGATGAGACAGTCTGTTACATTCTTAAACGCAACCGTAAGCCAAAAACAGACTGTCACCTCTGGGTGTTAACTTACTTCAATTTCTACTTATATATATATATATATATATATATATATATATATATATATATATATATATATATATATATATATATAGAGAGAGAGAGAGAGAGAGAGAGAGAGAGAATCCTGATGAGGCACCGTACTTTAATGCTTCCAAAACGAAGCTGCTCTTCTTTAAGCACCATAGAATAACTCACCTACCTCCTGACAGTATGGATCATGCTAGTCTCCAAGAAAGCAATACGCTGCGTCTCCTCGGCTTCACTCTCTCCGTCGACCTCAAGTAGAACGACTACATTGAATCAATAGCTACAGCCACCGGTCGGAAAGTCAAGTCTACATTGAATACTGTTACTATATTTTGTCGGGCGCTCCTGCAATTCATGTCGGGGTTCTTGCCAAAATTCAAAAGAATATCTGCAATGTAATCGATCCCAATTTTCCAGACGAACTTCAGTCACTTTCTCACCGTCGATGTGGTTCTCGCTGTCTTTGCTACAAATATTTTCACAACTTTTGTTCAGACGGGCTTATCTCCTTGGTGTCTCCTCTACATGAGCTTACTTGGGATACTAGATTAGCAATTAGGTTCCACCCTTTTACAATCAAAACAGTTAAATGTAACCGCCACTTCTACTCAATCATTTTCTTTTCTGTCACTTTACATCTGTGGAACTCTCTTCTGTTTATTTGCTTTTTCTGATAGCTACAATCTCTAAGTGTTGAAGTGTAGCGTCAATTGCCATCTTTTATCTCATTGATTCCAATCTTTCTTTGATCCTTACCCTGCCACTCACTGCATCTTGTTCTTTTTCCTTCTCGCTCTACTCTCACGTAACGCCCTGCGCACCATCATTCTCTTTTACCATCATTCTCTTTTCCTTTCTCCAACACCCGCTCTAATTTGTTCATCTTCTTTTCGCTCTCCTCTCGTGTAACCCCCTGTGCACCAGTTGCAGTACTGCTTTGCTCGTAGCGAAATTAATAGATAAAAAAAAACATTCAGAAACTATTAGGTCTTAATATCTCACCTGACTTCAAGTGGAACTCTTACATAGGCTCCCTCGCAAAAGACGCAGAAACATAACTGGATACCTGTACCACTTCAGTAAGTACCTGACAACAATTCTTATCGGCTACTCTTACAAAAGCCAAATTAGTGTTTAAAACGGAGCACTGTTGTCATATTTGGACGGTAATTGCGCGGTCGTCTCTTTCCAGACTCGATAGATTCCCATTGCGTTTCCCAGTCTTTATGGTGACAAATTATTTTTTACTCTCCAACTTCTCTTGGATGTGACAACCCAGTCACTACTTTATCGCTTTTTCCATGGAAAAGGTTGGGACAAACTACATTCCTTAGTTCCGACAAATCTAGCCTAAGACATGCCATGCCACATAGATTATAGCTACCAACCCACATTCCCTCTGTATTCTACTGGTGAGAAATCGGTTACACAAAGAAGAGATTTATGTGAAGAAGCTGTTCGAGTAGATAAAAAAGAATTCCCAAAAGAATGCTTCACCGAACACTACAATATTAACATGATCAAGTTTATGGATATCCTTTATCTTCCATAACTGTTTTAATGTGACTCTCTACCTCGAGTATTAATCGGGCCTTGGACACACACACACACACACACACACACACACACACACACACACACACACACACACACACGCATATTTATCAGTCGAGTTTTGATACCGGCCAGAAAAGGTGGATGTGTCTAGCCACACTGATGAGCTGTGATACAGCGTAACAGGCTTGTATATGGATGACTAATATATATATATATATATATATAACTATTTAATTACTTAGTTTTTGTTCTTAATTAAATTAGACCAGTACAGTTGAATTAAAAAGTGTTCAAAAATTGAAAATTGCGTGTTCATAAAAAATCCGTTACGTGAGCGTTAAAAAAACAACTGTAAAATTTGTTATTATACTATATATATATATATATATATATATATATATATATATATATATTCGATTGAACATTATATTTATTGAATATTTGCATTTAAGTGGATAGTCTGTTTTTCTATGATTAAAAAGTACATTTATATATATCCACCGGACTGCATATTCGAGAAATCTTGTTAGGTAAATATCTATCTTCCGGCGTGATTCAAGCCTGCTATTTCCATATAACGGGGAGAAGCCGTCGAAACCATTATTTTTTCTCCCTGATATATAGAATACGCAGGTTCGAATCCTACCGGAAGGTAGTTATTTTCCTTTTAGGGTTTCTTGAATATTCAGGCCGGTGGATAGAAAAATAGAATATCTACTCAAATACGAGTATCCATTGTAATAATGTTTAAACAAATAAATTTAAATAAATGTGTTGATTAATATAATTTCCTAACTTTCTGTAAGATTTCTTAATACCTATATATATATATTTATATGTGTATGTATATGTATATCCTCATCGTTACAAAATACGTTAGTTTTCTGACGGAAAGATTTTAAGAAATACGTGTGTTATCTGATGATACAAAGGAAACGCCCGGTAAAAATCATTGATCAGTGTGTTAAAATTCCAAACATTATTATGCAGAATCTCATCTATAGCCAAACTTATTCTCACATACATACGTACATATATATGCGTGAGTGTGTGTTAGTGAGTGAGTGTGTGTGTGTGTGTGTGTGTGTGTGTGTAAGTGTGTGTGCATGCATGTGTGAGAGTTAGTGTGTGTGTGCTCGTGCGTGTGTATGTGCGCGCGATTGGGATCGCGTGTGTATGCCTGCGTAAGTGGCTTTGTTGATGCGTGCATAAGCGTCTGTGTTTATGTATGTTGGGTATAAATAAGCCATCTAGATGTCATTATCATAAATAACATTGTTTTCTACTTTACATACATTATGTTAAAAAAAAATATTGTTTGAAGATCTAATTGACGCATAAAAATGACTTACACAATTATCACTGAACATGTATAAACGCTCTAGTTTTGATATAGTGCACTTTTGTGTTTAATATATTTAAAACACACACGTGTTTTTTATTATACTATTTGAATTAATGACCAACGAATATTCATTCTTACTGTTTTTTAATTTGTTTTGATATATTTAAACCTTTTCTAAAATTTTGACGAACTATAGACAAAGTGAATAAAAATAAACATTGCCGTAGAAAGTTAAATTGAAAGTGCCTAATCTCTTTCCTAACCCATTATCAAACATTTCCTTCTGTATTATGTTATTTTCATCATAGCGTGTACATAAATAAATTCCATATATATATATATATATATATATATGTGTGTGTGTGTGTGTGTGTGAGAGAGAGAGAGAGAGAGAGAGAGAGAGAGAAAGATACTCGACATCGAGTTAGCGGCTATCATGTGAGTGTATGTATAATTGTTTATTCAGACAATATCACGAATACAATTTATTAATTAGATATGTGACATTTTTAGACATCAAAGTCTGTTCGTAGTAGTTTTATATCTTAGTGCCTTTTGCATTTGAATCTGATATATGTCCAGATGCAGTGAATATCGGCTCGGAATGAGAAATCGGAGTGCCGAGGTTCGAATTCCAGTTGAAGTCATTGCATTCACTTATGTACAAATAGCGTTGAGAAAGGTATTAATACTTTGTTTCTCCCCCCCCCCCCCGGCTATCGATTCGATTAAATAGCAGGACAGATTGGGTTCTACAACAGCTAATCAACTGTAGAAAGTAACGGAAATCTGCTGCCGGAACATCTTTTGCCTAGTCAGTTATGTCTCTTTCGAGACATGATCGCCCAAGGGTCGATCAGTTTACTGCTTTTCTTGCCGCTTGCCAATGTCTTTACTACATTTCCTCTACTATCACATTCCGCAGTTCTCTTTTATTGTCTTACAAAAGAACCTACGTAAATCCCTCGATTAATGCGCATTTGATTAATGCGTTTTCGATTTGTGCGCTAAATTTTTTATATACCAAAATTCGATTAGTGATTACATAATTAGTGCGGTAAAACATTCTTCAGTATAACCATAGTAATTGAAATCTGATTTTTTATAGTTATTTCTGACATTTTTGTTTTGTTTTTAGTTTTATAAACATTTCATCCCAAGGGATACGCAAGGGGTCACATTGAGAGTCAAACAGAGAATGTCGAAGAAAGATAAGAGATGGATGGAATTCAAGTCGATAAAAATGGCAATTGGCGTTGCATTTAAACTTTTGGAGATTGTAGCTTTCAGGGAAGCAAGCAAACAGAAGGGAGTTCCACAAACGGAATTTGCAGGAAAAGAAACTGTTAGAATAAAGGCGGTTACATTTAATTATTTTGACGGTTAATGAGAGGGGGACCTAGATGCCAAATTTTGCCAAATCAGGATCGATTATATTGTAGATCTTCCTTTGGATTTTGTCGAGAACCTTGTCAGTTCTGTAGCAACTTTTCTGTTTGAGTTTTGTTTAACGACGTATCAAAACCTCTGTGGGTTATTTGATGCCAAAAAGGTGGGGGTTTTAAGGTATTTTTTCTTAGTTCGGTTATAGTTAGAAGGTTGATTTAGTCAGATTTTAATTATTTTTTGTTTTTATTCTTTTTTTATTTTAGAAAACTGAAAATGTCTTCTAGTTTTGTATTCAAAAATGTTTTGCTGAGAATAATCTTTTTTCTTTAAAAAATGTATTGTTTTTAGTATTTTTCTCTAAAAATGTATTGTTTTTAGTATTTTTCTCTAGAAATGTATTGTTTTTAGTATTTTTCTCTAGAAATGTATTGTTTTTAGTATTTTTCTTTAAAAATGTATTGTTTTTAGTATTTTCTTTAAAAATGTATTGTTTTTAGTATTTTTCTTTAAAAATGTATTGTTTTTAGTATTTTTCTTTCAAAAATGTATATTTTTATACCAAAGTATATTTTTATGTATACATTTCTATAAAAGGGTATTTTTATACTTTCATAGTGTTTTGACCCCAGTTTGGGGGTTAACTATTTGCCCATAGCTGGGCCCCTAACAGGTGATACAACTCTGGGTCATGGTGGGCCTGGAAACATCAGCAATTAAGAGGGGGTTCCATGTTCCTCACAACTTCCCAATCGGATAGTAACTTTTATAGTGATACGATTAATAAACGAATTCTCTACGTATTTGTCTCTTTTACTGAGATTAGGTATCTTATCTATTCATACGTTGGGGATACTGAAATCAACCACGTACAAAAATTTAAAAATCTGAGAAGTGTTTTTAACAGAATACGGAAGGTGCGATACTTAGATCCGAAGGCTTATTGGCATGGCCAATGACTCATTCCAAAAGCTGAGTAAAGTATTAAGAAACAGGACAATTTCACTAGAAACAAAGAAGGGAGTATTAGATTGCTATGTGATGTCAGTTCTTCAATATGGCAGTGAATACTGGACAATATCATTAAAGATGAAGAAAAAACTTGAAGCAACTGAAATATGGTTCTACAAAATGATGCTACTAATATTATGGATCGAGCATGTGAGCAATGATAAGGTTTTGGAAATGATAGAAACGAAAAGGAAATAAATAGTGAGCATCAAGAAGAGACAGCTGAAGTTCCTGGAACATGCAATGAGGAAAGAGGGTTTGGAGAACCTGATACTAACAGGCTAGATAGAGGGTAAAAGAGACAAGGGAAATCAGCGGATAACATATTTTAAGAACCTAATCAGGTGAATGATGGAACGAGGGTTGCATGGTATAACAGGAGAAAGCGGGCTAAGACTCACCAGGGATAGGGAGATGAGTAAAGCCATGATCGCCTTCGTCCTAAAGGGACAGGGCACATAGAAGAAGAAGAATATGACAGCGAATGTTGGACAATCTCATTAAAGATGAAACAGACTTGAAGCAACCGAAATGTGGTTCTAGAGAAGGATGCTAGGGATGCCATGGACAGAATATTTTAGCAAGAACGAGATTTTTGAGAGGATAGAAACGAAAAGAAAACATATACGTAACATCAGGAAAAGACAGCTGGAATTTTTGTGACATGTAATGAGGAAGGTGGCTTGGAGAATCTAATACCTACAGGACAGAAAGAGGGAATAAAGAGATAGGAAAAGGCAACGCGTGATATGCTTGATTGGCTTGTGTGACCAGATGGCAGAGCAGGGTTTGGGAGAAGCAACAAGAGAAAGGGTGTTAAGAGCTACAAGGGATAGGGAAATGTGGAAGGCCATGATCGCCTACGTCCTGAAGAGACATGGTACATAGAAGAAGTGTAAATAATGGTAATAAACATGGAAACTACCGTCCGATCAATGTCAATACTGTAAATAGTTACAGTACCTCATCACATAATTATAACCAGATGCTGTGGGATCGGTACGGAATCGATATACCAAAGATATGAAGACAGAGAAAGTGTAAAAGACAATAGAGATAAGAATATTGTAAATAGTGTAAATATGCATTATATAGTTTATTGTATTGCCCCCACCTCTCTTTCTCTCTCTCTCTCTCTCTCTCTCTCTCTCTCTCTCTCTCTGTGTATATATACTTGATGTAAGCTACGGTGTTAAATCTTAAGCCATAAGGAAGGATAAAGGGAGACATAAAATCGCCATCACCGGAAATTTCACTTTTCTTATTAGAGCGAAAATAGTGAGTTTCCAGAGCTTCCGTACATCCGTAATCATCATTAAACTATTCCAACTCTTTCTGAATCCTCTGTACTGTCCTGAGATTGACACTCAAACACTCTGAAATGTTCGTATTATAACTGCGTCATGGTCCTCTTTTTCTTACAGACGGTGCCCAACGGATCCTACTATACTATGTAATCGACAAAATCAAGAAAAAACAACGCGCTGGTGCAAAATTAAAAATATAAAAATGGCGATAGTTTACCCATCGCAGCGCATGCGCTCTCACACCCTGAGTGAGCACACTGGAAGAATGGTAGACTTTGAAAAAACAGTAGCTACTCTAGCATCTACGCATCGGTCATTCAGTAATGAATTAGAGCACTCTCACTACTGGTATATGAATACATGTTATATCACACGCTAAGAGTCTGCCTCCTTCTACCGAGCGCCCATAGCTCATCGATAAAATCGTCGTCTGACACCGATTCGGTCTGGTATCAATCCTGAATAAAAGCAATCGGATGTTTAACCGGACTGATGAGCTATGATACAGCGAAACAGATCTGTCTGAGGATGACTATATATATATATATATATATGTGTGTGTGTGTGTGTGTGTGTGTTTATATATATATATATATATATGTATTAAAGTGAAGAAAGGACAATAAGAAATTTACCGTTCCTTAACGTTTATTTTAATATTTAATTTGACAGTGCTTAATACAAAAGTAGAACTAAAATATTATTGTCATATAATTAACTTAACATTTTCGCGACACAGAATTTCTCATGTTTCGGAATCATATTTTTACTATGACTACATATTCAAGCGATCATTTTTTGGGTAATTCTTGAAACAAAAAAAATTCCGGTAGTCACTCCAAAAATGATCGCTTGAAGATAGAGTCATGATAAAAATATGGTTCCGAAACATAGAAAATGTATAGATAATATATATATATATATATATATATATATATATATATATAAGTTTGGGTATGTGTTGTCGTTTTGTGAATGCATTTATGTTTGATAGATAGATAGATAGATAGATAGATAGATAGATAGATATGTACAGACTGAGATAGATAGATAGATAGATAGATAGATAGATAGATAGATATGTACAGACTGAGATAGATAGATAGATAGATAGATAGATAGATAGATAGATAGATAGATAGATAGATAAACGTCACTGTAACAAAACCTGTTTTTAACTAATATCAATACAATTATTCAATCACACCCAAAATAAAATTACCCTTTGATAATGACCAATATATATATATATATATATATATATATATATATATATATATATATACTAAGAGGAACATTGACATCATTTTACTCGATTAATGAATAGATAGATAGATAGATAGATAGATAGATAGATAGATAGATAGATAGATAGATAGATAGATTGATTCATTAAATTATTCAAAATGATTAAGTTTAGTATTTAATAATGTCTAAATTAATGTTCGGGTGAAGGCATTAACTAAAAAATGGAAATTTTATTTCGTTGATAACGGAAACTACAACAAAAATATTGTCTAGCTTTAAAAAATTTATATATTTTTGATCACTGCCTTCAATGAAAACTTTAAAGTTTTAAAGATAGGTTTTAATAATATTTTTTATTTTAAAATTCTCTCTCTCTCTCTCTCTCTCTCTCTCTCTGTCTCTCTCTCTCTCTCTCTTTGAGAAGATATCAATATTAAGTTCGGATTTCTTTATTTGTTTTTTTTATATTTTAAATAACAATTTTAAAAGATTCATAGACGAGAAGAATGTTTTCTTTTTTGTTTCTCTAACTTAAACAAAAATGGTATAAACAGCATGGCCGCTTTCAGTAAAGAATAGAAATGCACTGCCCGGAGGTGAGTGTTGTTGCTGGCCCTAATGTTGAATTTTCGGGTGAAGGTAAATTATGGGTTTAAGAAAAGGGAATAGCAGAAAAAGAAGGGAATAACAGATGGACCTACTGTAAATAGATTACAATAGTAAAAGAAATACTGTCACATTGAATTTTCTCACTTAACACATATGGCGCTCGGAGGAGTTACGAACCAATCTAATGATTATAAAAAATAATTAACATGCTCGTGTTGGCGTTTATTAAAGCAGAACTTCTACTACTACTACTACTACTACTACTACTACTAATAATAATAATAATAATAATTTAGAAGGAGAAAATGATGGAGGAGAAAACTGGGCACCACGTTTCCCATTCGAATTCTCATTTATACTTTAATAGGTGCCAGATTATTTTATATTTCTATAGCTTTTATATTATCAATAGCTAATCATTAGAGTGCCAACAATAATTTTTCTTTCTTTTTTATGCACCTTCTCCCTTCAGGACGTAGGCGATCATGGCCCTCCACATCTTCATTCTCTTTGTAGCTCTTGATCCCTTTTGACTTGACAAACGCTGCTCTGCCACCCATTGCTTCAGTCCATTATTTTTGTCTCGCGCTGTTTTCCCCTGTCTCTCTTTCCCTCTATCAACCCTGTGAGTATGAGATTCTCCAAATCCACTTTCCTCATTACGTGTCGCAGAAACTTCAATTGCTTCTTCCTGATGTTAAGTATAGGTTTTCTTTTTCGATTTTATTATTTCCAAAACATCGTCATTGTTCCTATGTTTAGTCCATGTCATCCTCAGCATTCTTCTCTGGAACCGCATTTCTGTTGCTTCGTATCTTTTTTTACATAATCATAAATAAATAAATAAATAAATAAATAAAAGCAAATTATTATTATTATTCATAATAATAATAATAATAGTAATAATAATAATAATAATAATAATAATAATAATAATAATACACCTATAGAAACTCGAAATATAAAATAGAAAAGCAAAACAATGTTTAACAATAGTTAAAAATATTTCTACAGTATGTCTACCGTTTTCAGGTTATGCTTAATAATTGCATACAAGTATAAAGATATCAGTATATACATGCATTTGTACATATCTTTAATATTTAAACTTAACTTGAAGACAAACACACTGTCGAAATATTGTTGAACATTGTTAAATACTGTCTTTTCTTAAACCTCATTCTTCTCTCAGTGTTGCAAAATATTGTAAAAATTACGTCAATCATTGTGTTCAATAATGATAATAGCTAAGATCCAAACGTATCACTCACTCAGGACCAGAGACCAGATTTAGTTGTATTATGAACAAAATATCAGGTAAGATCTTCTAGTTTAGCTATTTTGCATATTACATAGTAGCTCTTGTCACAGAATTGAACAAATTTTGGACCTTAGTGAATTGTCAGCCGTCTTCACAGCACTCGAAGATCCTAGGAGAAAAACTAAGGGAACTGGAAATTAGACGATTTGAAATTATCCAGATGATAGTACAAAGGAAAAGAGTTAGAGTACTTAGAAAAGTGTTGGATTATTGAGCAGACTTGTCGTAACTTAATCTTTTTAGTAAGTCATCAGTTACTGCTGGTACAAATTCGTTCCAAGTAAATATTCTTAATTCCATATAATCAAGATCATATGAGACAGAAATTCAAGAAAGGATTGAGATTATAAAGTAAGGTAGGTCGACTTCGGAAACCTGTTACTGAAACTTGGGATTTTATATGATAAACAACAGCACAAAATATTTTTTCTAAATCATTATCGGTTTTTGAGGACATGAGTTTAAAGATTAAGTTTATGTTCAAAATCTTAGCGTTGCAACTTCATAAATTATTGAAGGTTTCCAAACTGTATATGGATAAGATGCAAGTTACACACACATTATTATTAAAGCCTTGCATTGTGGCAAGACCAGCCGTTACGTTAAAGAGAAATTATACTGAACAATTTAGCAATGTCATGATGTAAATTTAGTGCGATTTTCAGTAAACAATACAAGTTTAAAATATTTTGTCTCATAATTTGTACCTAGTAGTATTATATATAGTGTTATATACAATTCTATTTAATTTTTAATTAATTATGACCTTAGAAATAATCTAACAAATATTATTCATTGAGTAGACATTTTTGTAATCTTTTTCATTCTTTCTACACACGTTTTACTTGTCGAATACAGTAAATAAAATTGCTTCTGGTGATACATAATTGAAATTCTTTTTTGAATATATTTTCTATGCTGTTTATCTAATATAAAACATATAAACTTTTTAAGATTATTCAAGAAACAGTATAATTTTGAAGTCTGTTTGTATGCTGCGGAAATTAGGTATTACTGTACAAAACTAAAAGTTCAAAAATTTGTAAAAACGATGAATTTAATATTTACTTCTGACCATATAAAACCCTAGCTTCTACACCGAGTGCAATTTTGATTTTCTTAAAATCGTGAAAAGTCAACCTATTGTTTAGGTGAGGGGCTTCCTGGTGGTTTCTGAAGATACAGAGACTCGGACAAGAGGTTTTGTAAGACAAGCTGTCTATCGATCTTCAGCGATGAAGAGCAGATATTTAATCTGAACATGCAAATTTAGGAACAACAACAACAACAACAACAACAACAACAACAATAATAATAATAATAATAATAATAATAATAATAATAATTTGCACTCGCAAGTACAGCACACACCTTCCGAAGAACTTTATCTATATAAAATGTATGTAATCTTAGTTTTTTTATTGTCTTTTTTCTTTTATTTTTCAAAACATTATCAGTGTAAAATGTCATGATGGCATTTCTGACATTAGCTTTCTGGTTGATACCTGAGAGGAAATGTGTATACAACAGAAAACAAAGAAAAGAAAATAATAATAATAATAATAATAATAATAATAATAATAACAACAACAACAAAACCATGAAATGGAGTCATAACAACACACCACTACATGCCTTAGATCTTCCTGCAGACTTGGTAGGTAGTGCGACCATAGCAGAAATCGATTTATAATGAAAAATGAAATAATAATAATAATAATAATAATAATAATAATAATAATAATAATATTTAAAGCAATTAAATATATTTTAGCATATTTCGACCGTAGAATAAAATTGATTAGCTCTAAAAATAATAATTCCCATTTAGGTTATATTTGGTCAGTTAATTTAAAGACATACACCCATGCACACACCCACACACGCACACAGAAACATATATATATATATACATGATGTCTAATAATCCGGCATGACTTTATTTTTACTTAAACGTGAAATTGTAATGGAAACATGTCGCTATGGCGTTGTGTACACGTTTCGATTTGATTTGATTTGATTTTTTCTAAAATTTTTAGTTATATCTTTTGGCCTGTATAAAAAAGGACGTTTACAAAAAAGGTGTCTTCTTTAAAATATAATGAGTGAGGTATTAAGAAAAATTTAATATCTATTGATTATTTAATGTTACATACATATAAACAAGAGTTTAAAAATTTGAAAAGAAATTTCATTTTACATTTTATTATGACAAAAAGAAAAAATATGATTAAATTTTGCTTTCATCAAAGTATCTCCTTTCAGCCTTGGTTACAGAAGCACAAATTTTTGGCATTCGCTTTAAAAGTTTCTCAAAATATAAGTTTGATAATTGATTTCACATTGATGTCATTCTTTTTTCAGTGTCTTTAAAAGACATGTGCGTTGTGGTACAGTGGATATCGGCTCGGAACGAGAAACCGGGGAGCCGAGTTCGAATTCCAGTTAAATCCATTGTATTCACTTACGCGCAAATACCCTTGGGGAAGGTATTAATCCGTCTCATCCTTCCAGTTATGGGTTAAATAGCAGGACAGATTGGGTTCTATAGTCTTGGTCGGCAACCAGTCTACCGCAGAAAGCAATGGCAACCTACTGAGGGATAATCTTCTGCCCAGTCAGTCATGTCTCTTTCGAGATATGATCGCCCAAAGCGTGTATCACGTATGGCACTTAACTGACTGACTTTAAAAGTTGTTATATTTTTTGGATGAAAAGGTTTAATTTATCTATCAAGTTTCATCTCATGTTAACTGTAGTAGTCACTTTAAACTTATGAACTGTAGTGTGTATATATGTTTTGTGTCTATATATATTTTGCGTATCTAATCTAGCCAATTTCATTTCGACTCTTTTACTTTCTGTCTGTGATAATGGCAGATCTACCAAGAATAGTGAAAGGTAAGAACATGGACGCAAATTCATTGTGGCTGATGTCGCGATTAAATAACTTTGTAAACAATTTCGTCTTAGGATATGCGTGGTGGTTCAGTGGATATCGAGTCGGAACAAGAGATTCCAGTTGAATTCGTTGCATTCACTTACGTACAAATACCCTTGGGAAAGGTATTAATCCGTCTCTTCCCTCCAGTTACTGGTTAAATAATTGGACAGATTGGGTTCTATAGCATTGACTGGCAACCAGTCTACCGCTGAAAGCAATGGCAACCTACTGCGGGGTAATTATCTGCCCAGTCAGTCATATCTCTTTCGAGATATGATCGCCCAAAGCGTGTATCACTTATGCTACTTGACTGACTGAAATTAAAAGAGAAATATATTCACAAATTTCGGATAATGAGGCAAAACTCTACTTGTTTATTGCTACGATCTTTCCTTTCATGACTGGAGTAATATATGGTCATATGTTATCATATAACAGTAACACACTGTTGCGATTAACCAATGACGACCGGTTTGCTCTGTAACAGCTGACTGCAAAATAGCCCCTTTCGTTTTCGCTAAGTACTTCACGATAGATGCATACCATTCATAAACCATGATAATTTTTTAGATGTAGTAGGTTTTTTGGAATAGATTTTTTTTTCAGACGGTTTTCCTCAATGTCGTTTTCACTTGATATAATTATAGACAACTCGCTTGTCATTACTCATAATACAAGGTAACCAAAAAGTTCTGTCCATTTTTAAAGTAAAAAAAGAAAACACTGTATGTGTAACTTATATTTAGTCTTCAAAGTAATCGCCATCGGCATCCAGCACCTTCTGCCAACGTGTCTCCAGCTGTTCAATACCCTTGCAGTAATATTCGGGAGGTGGGGTTTGACGCAAAGAAGTCCGTGATGGCTGTTTCATTGGTGAAGGATTACCCACGAAGATGATTATCTAGAGAGTGGAAGAGGTGGAAAGCGGATGGCGCAAGGTCAGTTGAATAAGGTGGGTGGCACAAAGTCTCCCACCCATGTTGCTGTATGGTATCCCTGACTACTCGCGTGACATGCGGCCTGGGGTTGTCATGGATGAAAAGCACACCTTTGCGATTCACCAGTGCTAGCTCCTTCTGGCGCAATGCCTGTTGCACAGGTTTCAATTGCTACGGGTATAGGTTTCCAGTGACCGTTTGGCTCATTGGTAGCAGTTCATAATGAACCACTTGACGACCTGTCCACAAGACATAATCTTGCGTGGGTGCATAAGCGGTCTTGCAGTGTGTGTGACAGCATCGGGAGGAGACAACCAATGTCTAGAACACTTTGGAGTTTCGTACAGTACACACTTTTCAGCACTGGTAAGCACTCGATTGAATAAGGATGCGGTACGGTGGCGAGAAAGCAGCGTTACGCAGGCTGCCACTCGTTGTCCCTTGTAGACCTCCAACAACGTTTGCGGAACCCACTTGCTCAGTTTGTACGTCTTACATAGGCGGTGCAGGTGAAGTCTGTTTCATCGGAAACGTTGAACTGTCTTGCAAGTTCACCACACGTTAGACTACTGTCCTCTTCAATAGCCGCCTTCAGGACTCCGTCATTCAAGACCTGTGGTCGTCCACAGCGAGGCTCATCATGGAAAGGCAAATCTCCTGACTAAAACTTTCAATTTTTGCAGTACGTTCATCCACAGCACTATCCCCAAACGCTTGACATATGTGGCGACTTGATGCAGCTGCTGATAAGCCCAATTTGAAGTCTTAAAGGAAACTGCCCCGAAAAAGATCTCTAGACACTTCCATCCTTCAGCCGGCTTATAACTCATGTCCGAGCACGGTGCGGGTGGTTTTTCTAACGTCTGATGTTCCTACTTCCGGCTGTTCGAATTTCAAAACAATTGCTACACGCATTTCGTATATATTTCAACTTAATTCAAAGACTAAGCAAAAAACGGACATAACGTTTTTGGTTAACTTGTATTACATTGGGAGGATTCGGTAACATGTCTGAGCTTTATTGACTAAGCTGAGATTTCGTCAAATTATATGAAAACCACTAAACAAGTTTAGATATTTTTCTGTGTCTTTGAAGGTGTTTAAATAAAATATATCGATGTTTGACTTGTCTTGAATTATTACGCTAATGTTAGTAGAGTTGGCAAGATAATTTTCTCAAAAACGGTTTGCAGAAACTTAGCATCGAGTTCATTGGTTGTACAGATCAAGAATAATCTTCAAAACTAGCCAAACTATCGTCGGCATGTTTGGATATTAAGCTTCATTCCCAAAAACTTTAAAAAATATTGCTTACTCCTCTCGTTGCTGAAAAGCCATGTTTCAATTTATATAATATGCTTCGTCTTATATGGCTTTTATCTAAATTCATTTTTAAAGACATAATTTTACCCACTTTGATATTAAGTAATCTGCAAAGAAAGCAAAAGCATTAAAAAATAATAGCTATAGATTAATACTAAAGGCGTACCTTCAAATAGGCCAAAATTGAGACAGGGTTTCTTCCTAAACTAAAATATCCGTAGAATGTAAATGAGAGACTATACGCTAAACAAAACAAAGGAAGGAAGGAAGGAAGGAAGGAAGGAAGAAAGGAAGGAAGGAAGGAAGGAAGGAAGGAAGGAAGGAAGGAAGGACGTAGGTGTCTCATTCGAGACTAAGAAAGTGTCCACAAGGCAAAAATGATTTTGAAAAATAGGCACAGCAAGAAAGCGAAAATATCCTGACACCACGCGAAACAATGCAAGACGGAGAAAGACAAAGACGAAAACAATGAACAAGACAAAAATTACATGATAGATACTATCGCTAACAAAACATCGTAGGCCTGGTTGCGCAGAGAACACTTGAAAATAAAAAATGAAACCATTTATGATCCCAGCTGAAGAAAAATATATCTAGATTAGGTTCTGCATTGGTATTATTTCAGTGGCTATTGTAAATAATCTCTTTCTACGTAAGAACAATAGATTAACCTATTTAGTTTGAGTGACTGCTTACTTAAATAAGCGGTTCTTTATTAATACAAGCGTTCTAAACACTCACCCACACACCCATGACAACTGATACAATTCTTCTTCTTCTTCTTCTTCTTCTTATTCTTCTTCTTCTTAGTATTCTTCTTCTTCTTCTTAGTCTTCTTCTTCTTCTTAGTACTTTTCTTTTTAGTATTCTTAGTATTCTTAGTATTTTTCTTCTTAGTATTTTTCTTCTTAGTATTCTTCTTCTTCTTAGTACTTTTCTTCTTAGTATTCTTAGTATTCTTAGTATTTTTCTTCTTAGTATTCTTCTTCTTCTTAGTACTTTTCTTCTTAGTATTCTTAGTATTCTTAGTATTTTTCTTCTTAGTATTCTTCTTCTTCTTAGTACTTTTCTTCTTAGTATTCTTAGTATTCTTAGTATTTTTCTTCTTAGTATTCTTCTTCTTGGTATTCTGCTTGTTCCTCACTTCGTTAGCGAGTTCCTTAGTTCGCGAAATCATTAGGTCTCGCTTACACCTCAAAATTGCGACAGGATTTCATCCCAAACTTATGAATAACGGGCTATTCCATTTTGACCGAGTGAAAACACTGAAATGACATATCAAGGAAGCTACCTGGTTTCAGTGAGAAAATGAAAGCAAGAAATGTTTAACGTCTTCTGTCAACACTTCATAAATAAGGGAAAAAGTTGTCTGTTTCGAAACTTTTAATTTTGTAAAAGTTGTTAATCTCAGATATTTAAGATTGCGACAGCGGATTTTCTACGGATATTTTATTGTAGTTAAATTTTCTATTATTACTTTAACTGTGCTGTCCCTCCGTTAGTTACTTCCTTAATTATTTCACAAGACCGTTTCTCTTTACCATTACTACTGTATTCTGGTGATTTAGTATTCAATTACGAAACATGTTTGTTGATATTGTATTCTGTGTCGTACAATAGAAATGGATCTCTATATATTTCCAATCGAGCAAAAAAAAAAAAATATAACTTTGCAAGATTTTCCTGGTTAAAGAAGAAACATTTTTAGACCCATGAGGAAACAGTATATAATATATCACTGAATAAGTCTTTGGCCTGACATTTAGATGACATGACTAATAAAAATCCATGATTTTTATGAAGTACTAACCTTCAAATGATTCGTTCAAAATATGGGCCCAATCAGATTATTAGTTTACAAATTAGTTATTTAAGTAAAGCTACTGTTGCAAATTTTCAAAATAATGAAAAAATCTGAATTTCGTGTGTTGATAAAACATTGATATCTGATGGGAAAAATATTGCTCAAACGAAGGAATGACTTGGTAAGTCGGTAACAACGGCTAAGAGGTGGTACGCTGGCTTAAAACGCGGTTGCATAGACACAAATGATGCTGAATGCTTAGGTCGCGCAAAATCGACAGTTGTCCCGAAAAACACCCCAAAATCTACATACTCTTTTTGGCCGATAGTAAATTGAAGTTGCGTGAGATAGCAAAGGAGTTGAAGATATCAGAAGGCAGTATATTCACCATTTTGCATGAATATTTGTCAATGAGAAAGCTGTGTGCACAGTGGATACCGCGTTTGCTCACAGTCGATCAAAAACAACAATGCGTCAACGATTCAGTGCGTTATATATATATATATATATATATATATATATGAGTGAAATGGCGATATATATTTTTAGAGATTAAAAAATATAACAAATTTACTCCAATGACGTCTTGAAACATAAACGCATCACAAAAAAGTTTTACAATTTGTCATATATATATATATATATCAATGTATCACAAATTGTAAAAAAGGCTTTTGTGAGGTGTTTGTTTTAGGGCATAAATATGATGGGTAAATTATCACCATATTATTTGTGTAATTTCGTGCATACACATTTTTGCTTTTAATTTTTTGAATGCACGGTGTAGTAGGTTCAGTTAGACACCATCTGTGAAAAAAGAACACCATGATGGAAATAACTTCTTCAGAAATTTGGAAAAACTCATGCTGTTCCCAACACCAACGCTTTTCTCAATTTCTAAAATGATGGCTGCTGGGAGACCTTATGTCTAGCAACAGGACATTGCATCATATTAAGCAATCACGAGAACCTAATCATGTATGTCAGACACAATTTCTGAGGCCTCATCTCCCGTTACATCTGGTCACCTAAATGCCCAAACTGCAACCCCATTGATTATTATATGTATAATACAGCTGAGCGAGGAACCAACAAAGCTTCTTGTAATTCTCTCGATGAACTGAATGCAAGTATTATGTCAGCATTCAAAAATTTAAACAAAGAGACCGTTTAGATGAGTTGCAGAAGAAGTAGTCTGGTGGCCAAGGATGAAGCAAAATGAGATTTTTAAAAAAATATATTTAATCTTTAATATTTCAAAATAATTTTGTTTAGTTTTGGTAAATATATCTTTTAAAATAAGATGTTAGTATTTTTTTTTCATTTTTGCATAATTTAGACGACAATTTATCAATCTCACCATATCTATCTATCTATCTATCTATCTGTCAGTTGATGAAAGGTATGTAATTTCAGTTCTTTCTACAAAAGTTTGATCTTCTTGTGAAGACGTGAACGGTTCTGCATCTCTACACGCATGTATATATATATATATATATATATATATATATATATACGGTGTGTTGGGTAAATTGTTGGTACATTATATTTTATATTTCACGCATGTGCGTTCATTATTCTTGATTTTGTAGAATGCACGGCATAGCAGGTCGTGTTGACCAGCTTTTAAGAGAAAAAGAGTACCACGACGGAATTAACTTCTCCAGAAATTTGGAAAAAACATGCTATTCTCTACGCGGATGCCTACATCAAGTTCCGTGAGGAGATAGAGCTTCCCTGGGTGAAGACGATGTCTGCTGGAAGACCTTATGCTTGACAGGATGACTCTCCAACATGCTACATTAGCAGGAGAATATAGTCATGGCTGTCAGACTACTACTGCAACTACAACACCCCTTATATCTGGTTAACTCCCCAGACTGACCTGAATGCAAGGGTTATGGTCGCATTCACTAACTTAAACAAAATGTCCGTCCTGAAGATTTGCGGGAGATTTTAGAAGTCGTATAGAGGCTGGGTCTGAAGCCAATGGTGATTTTTTAAAATAAATTTACTCTTTCATATTTCAATTTATCTTTGCATAATTTTGTTAAATATATCTTTTAAGATAATATATCAGTGTTATTTTCATTTTCGCGTACTGTAGACGATACTTCATCCATCGAACTCTGTATATATACTTGTAATACGAAGGTTTGCAGCATGCTTGTCCTCACATGTACTAATTTCACTGAAAAACAATCAAACCGCTGAATTTTCACGGGTATATCTAGTTATTATTATTATTATAACGATAGTTTTGCTAAAAATCAGAATCTCTACCTTGAATGAGATCTCAGAAATTGATAAAAATAAATAGTTGACTGGTTAAATAGGGATGAAGAGACAGTAAGAATAGTAAAAATGAAATCTGCAGCCCATCAGTCAATTAAGTGCCATACGTAAAACACGCTTGGTCGATCATGTCGCTTTCGAGACATGACTGACTGGGCAGAAGGTTATCCTACAGTAGGTTGCCATTGCTTTCTGCGGTAGATTGGTTGCCAGCCAAGGCTATAGAACCCAATCTGTCTTGCTATTTAACCCATAACTGGAGGGAAGAGACGGATTAATACCTTTCCTACGAGTATTTGTGCGTAAGTGAATGCAATGGTTTCAACTGGAATTCGAACTCGGCTCCCCGATTTCTCGTTCCGAGCGGATATCCACTGCACAGCAACGCATATCCTGCAACTAAAGTGCGAGAATAGCAAAATTGGTTTTCCTTTAGATAACACCAAAGGTAAATTTTAAATTACAATAATGAGTTTATGTTAGTTTCTGTACGCTGAAATCGTGTGAATAACAATATTTGATTTGCTTCGCCAAATCACCCACCTACAGGCTGCAAATAACAATAGCAAATTCCAAAATAAATTGGATAAATATCAATAATGCATTTGCTTAGGCAACAATGAATGAAGGACAAGAAACAATATCATATTTACTTCAGCAAATGCGACAAATTTAGCAAATGATCGATAAAGTGTATTTGCCTTTCAGGAAACATTCACTGTTGTATTGTTCGGTATATCAACGTCCAAATATCATAGTGGATATTAACAAGAATTTCATATTACATTTATTTACTAAGCCTGGCATAAAACAAACAACGTTGCAATGAAGCACAAGATGTAGAATTAAAGAACAATGAATGAGGAAAATTTTGAAATATTAAATATTTACATTGTGTTAATCGTTAGAAGAAGAAATATTTAATAGCTATTTTAAAAATAAGGAAACTGCCTCTTGAAACAATTTCAGTTATCGTTTCAACCATTTTTTTAAATCATTTCTCTACAACCAGTGTTATAATGCCACTAATGTTATAATGTTATAATGTTATAATGTTATAATGCCCATAATGTTATAATGTTATAAATACCACTAATGTTATAATGTTATAATGTTATAATGTCACTAATGTTATAATGTTATAATGTTATAATGCCACTAATGTTATAATGTTATAATGTTATAATGTTATAATGCCACTAATGTTATAATGTTATAATGCCACTAATGTTATAATTATAATATTATAATGTTATAATATATAATATTTATAATGTTATAATGCCACTAATGTTATAATGTTATAATGCCACTAATGTTATAATGTTATAATGTTATAATGTTATAATGCCACTAATATTTTATAATGTTATAATGTTATAATGTCACTAATGTTATAATGTTATAATGTTATAATGCCACTAATGTTATAATGTTATAATGTTATAATGTTATAATGCCACTAATGTTATAATATTTATAAATACCACTAATGTTATAATGTTATAATGTTATAATGTTATAATACCACTAATATTATAATATTATAATACTACCACTAATGTTATAATATTATAATACCACTAATGTTATAATGTTATAATGTTATAATATTATAATACCACTAATGTTATAATGTTATAATACTAATGTTATAATGTTATAATGTTATAATGTCACTAATGTTATAATGTTATAATGTTATAATGCCACTAATGTTATAATGTTATAATGTTATAATATTTATAATGCCACTAATGTTATAATGTTATAATACCACTAATGTTATAATGTTATAATGTTATAATGTTATAATACTAATGTTATAATGTTATAATGCCACTAATGTTATAATGTTTATAATGTTATAATGCCACTAATGTTATAATGTTATAATGTTATAATGTCACTAATGTTATAATGTTATAAATATTTATAATGTTATAATGTTATAATGCCACTAATGTTATAATGTTATAATATTTATAATACCACTAATGTTATAATGTTATAATGTTATAATGTTATAATGCCACTAATGTTATAATGTTATAATGCCACTAATGTTATAATGTTATAATGTTATAATGCCACTAATGTTATAATGTTATAATGTTATATTATACCTAATGTTATAATATTATAATGTTTAATAATGTTATAATGCCACTAATGTTATAATGTTATAATGTTATAATGTCACTAATGTTATAATGTTATAATGTTATAATGTTATAATGCCACTAATGTTATAATGTTATAATGTTATATTACTAATGTTATAATGTTATAATGTTATAAATACCACTAATGTTATAATGTTATAATGTTATAATGTCACTAATGTTATAATGTTATAATGTTATAATGTTATAATACCACTAATGTTATAATGTTATAATGTTATAATGCCACTAATGTTATAATATTATAATGTTATAATACCACTAATGTTATAATGTTATAATGTTATAATGACATAATGCCACTAATGTTATAATGTTATAATGTTATAATGCCACTAAGACGCAAGGTATCGCTGAAAGAAAAAGTGAATTGGAAAACTAATATGAATAAAAGATTATAAAAAATCGCTTCATGCTTAAATTTCTGCTGTCAGGGTACCAAGTAGCAGAGCTCATTAGAAAAACTGTCATGAACATGTTTATAGAAAAGACAAAGGGAAGCCACGTCATAGTGGTGGAAAAATGTTTCAGTCAAGATGACAGGTTAGTACCGATAACATTACAAAAACTATTTTTTATGGCAGCAATATTCAATGTACAAAGTTATAGTAGATTATGAAATATAAACAATGTATTTACTCTTTGTTAACCTATAAATAGCTGTAACATTAACTTAATTATGAATAAGTAATTTGGAAGAAGTAATTTAAAATGTAGTCTTGCTGGAAGGTTGCAGAATATATCATATTAGTGATTTACAATGTAGCTCGTCGTAATAATCTTCTGGTGTTTAGTGTTCTAAATATGTTTGAAGACTATATTGAATGAGACAAGTTAAATAAATATTTTATCTGCTTAAATTCAGCCATATGTCAAATACTTTTCTATTCATAAACTTTATGTTAATTATTTGAAAATAATAAGCATGAGATAACAGGAAGATTTACAATGATTACACCGATGCGGAGAAGTGCAGAACCATACACGTCCTCACAAGAAGAGGATCAAACTTTTGTAGAAAGACCTGAAACTACAAAACTTCAATCAGCTGATATTAATTAAACCGAGTTCAGATGAGAACAATCTGTTTCCCTTTAAATATTTAGTTTCTCACTTACATTAAAAAAGTTTCATCAAATTTCAGATATCTTTATTATTACTATGTCATTTTCATCATAATATTATTTCTGCTATGGTCGTACTACCTACCAAATATGTGGAATGACACAAAAGAGGTCAGGGTGTTTTGTTATGACTATAATTCATTTTGCTTCTATCTCCTATAAAACCATTAGCGTTAAATAGACAAAGTTCTCCTTAGTGTGTGGGCTATATTTAAAACAATTTTTGTATATCTCTTAAGCTGAGGTTTGCAAGAATCCTTCAATGTGTTATCTTGTTCCATATTTTTTTTATCATTTACAGTGCGCCTACTATCACTGGTACTATTCTTGTTTTCAATTTCTACATTGTTTTTATTTCCATTTCAGGGGTCTTTATATTTTGATAGTTCTTCAAATTCATTTGTTGCTATGTTACAATCCGCTAGACAAGTCATATCAATTAACAGACAAGTTTTTTTCTTTTTTAGTTTTTGACAATGATGTCAGGCCTGTTTGCTTTAATTTTCCTGTCTGTGTAGATGGTGTAATCCGATAGAATGGTGATATCTTCTATTTCTGTAAACGGTGCTGAGCGATGTTCATACCAGTGTTTGTTTACATATTTTTCAAAATGTTTGCACATTGTCCAGTGTAAAGTGTAAATGTGAGTGTAAATATTGCTTTAGGCTATCGTAACGATTTTTTATATTCATTCCAGGCTAATACAGAACATCCTGAGGTTACATAGTCTATTGTTTCCTGGTATTTTTCACAGCACCTGCAATTTGGATTCACTTTATTATATATGATATTTAAAGCCTTCAGTTTCAGACTTTAATCCAGATATTCGTAATTTTTGATGAGTATTAAATTAATCAACATCGAGTTTATTAGAACGTTCTGGATACTGGCCATGCAGATGTTTGTCTTGCCAGCGTGTTTCATCTGTTCAAAAGCTTTAGCCTTGGCTTACTTTTTCATATTTCTTACTGCAACAGTTGGTTCTTGGGTTCTGTTTTGAATTGCTAAAAATCTACTAAATGTAAATCTTGTTTGTATTTACTGCCTTCTTTCATTATTGGATATTTTTCTTTGTTTTTATGTTGTTTGACTATTTGCATCATCATGTCTTTTGTTGCTTCCATGTATATTAGTATGACAATTCTAACTGAATAAGACCTCTTCCACCTTCTTTACGGGTATGTATAGACGGTCTAAACCAGCCTTTGGATGATGCATCTTATGCTTAGAAAGAAGCTTTCTTGTCTTAGAATCAATTCGTCTGATGTCATTTAGAGTCTAGTTCAAGATGTAAAAACTATAATGAACCACTGGGATGGCAAGGTTATTAATGGCCATAATTCTTTTCTGAGAATGCAATCCAGTTTTTAATATCAGTCATACCCTTCTATAGTAATCTTTATACACTATTTCTTTCGTTTCTTTTTTTATGAATTATTTCAGCCTCAGTTACACATATGTTCTTACAAGCGTTTTGCTCTGAAACTTTTATTGTTACAGAAGGATCTAAGCTAATAGTGGATGATTGTTTTAGGGATCCTCTTAAAATTGTGGCGTTAGCGCATTTATCCAAACTGAATTTCATTCTAATATCTTCAGTAAAGCATTTTACAGTTTGCAGTAATCCTTTCGGCTAACTACCATTCCTAGCATACAACTTTAAGTCATCTCTGTAAAAATATACGGATTATTTTCTTTTAAGATAATTTATTTGTTGTTAATTTGGCTAGCTAATGGATAAGCAGGTACAAAAATTTAAATACCTGGGAAGCGTTATAAGAGAAGACGGAAAGTGCTAAACAAATATCTGAAGGGGAATTGGCGTAGCGAAGGAAGCATTCCAGAAGTTGAGTTAGGTATTAAGAAACAGGACAAATTCGCTAGAAACTATGAAGAGAGTACTGGATTGCTACGTGATGTCCGTCCTTCAATATGGCAGTGAATGCTGGACAATACCATCAAAGATGAAGGAAAAACTTGAAGCAACTGAAATCTGGTTCTACAGAAGGATGCTGCGAATATTATGGATCGAGCATGTGAACAATGATGAGGTCTTGGAAATGATATAAACAACAAGGAAATTAATACTGAGCATCAGGAAGAGACAGCTAACGTTATCGGGACACGCAATGAGGAAGGAGGGCTTGGAGAATCTGATACTAACAGGCCAGATAGATGGAAAAAGAGACAGGAGAAAGCAAACATATTTGAAGGACCTAATCAGGTGGATGACAGAACGAGGGTTGCATGGTGTAACAGGAGAAGGCGTGCTAAGAGCCACCAGGGATAGGAAAACGTGGAAGGCCATCATCGCCTACGTCCTGAAGGGACAAGGCACATAGAAGAAAAAGAATGGTATAAGTGATATAAAAAAACTAAGGGAGATAAAGTTACCTTGAAATATTCCTCTGTTGATGTTTCTTTCACCAGGCTTATAGTTTCCTTTTATATAATTGTGACAAAGTGTTGTTTTCCATATCGACATTTATTTTCTGATGAAATTGATGACAGCTTGTATATATTTAAAGATCAAGGGGATGACGGAACAAGGGTTGCATGGTGCAACAGTAGAACGTGTGCTAAGAGCTACCAGGGATAGGGAGATGTAGAAAGCAATGATCACCTACGTCCTGAAAGGACATGGCACATAAAAGAAGAAAAGAAGATCCGGGAATATGGTACACTATCAAATGCTTTACGATAATCTATCCAGGCAGTACTAAAATTTTTATTTGCATTGAAACAGTTTTCAAACATCATCCTATTAAGATGTAATTGATCTTTACATCCGTAACAGCCAAATTTGCACCATATTTGTTCAAACGGTATTATGTCATTTTTTCAAGAAGAAATATGTCTGTTTTGTTAAAATATATGTCAAAATATATTGAAATGGAAGAGAACAACTTCCAAAATTTCTAAGTTGTGGAGGAAATATAATTGGTTTGTAGTTTTTCGGGATATTTGTGTAACCATTTTTGGTCACCCATGCTGGAATTTTAGTAGAATCCATAAACATTTTTGAAGTTCTTTGGTTATTTTTTTTTTTGTTCTTTTTGTGTGTAAAGTTTTTAAATAATATAGCCAACATTTACTAATTTTATGTGTTCATGGAGATTTCCAGTTGCATGCTTTTTTCAGTGCACATTCAACATCCTTGTCTGTGATTCCAGTCCATGTTTCTTCTGGTTTATTTTTCATTCATTCCATATTTTGCGCAATCCAATCTGCTTCTTGGTTATGTTCTTTACAATAAGCCCATATTTTTCCCAGAACGATATAATCTCTTCACCTCTTCCATTTCTTTTTTTTTTTTTTTTTTTTTTTGGTAGGGGGAATGTCACTTCAATTCTTTGTTGAGTTTATTTCCCTGTAAAATTTCTTTGCATCGGTTTGAAAGATCTTGTTCTATCTGTAGAATCCTGATCTATTTTCATAACGTCTTATTCTTTGAGCCTTCAGTCGTATTGTTTGCTTTATTTTTTCTTCGGTTGATAGAACTTCATTTTCATTTCTAATATTTTCTTTTAACTCTTCTGCCTTTTTTAGTTCTTACATTTATTATTATTCCCAGTTCATTGAGTACTAATAATTCACTTCTAAGTTGTTCAATTTCTTTTCTATTTTTTTTTCAAGGTGGATCTTCATGTCTGTAAGACAGCCATTTTTTACTTTGATGTTCAATTTTTGTTGCTGCTGTTGCTGATGTATATATATATTGAGATTTATATGAATGTCTTCTTCATCCAGAATTAATTTGAGTGCTGCTTTGTTGAGTTTTATAGTTTTGAGGTTATGATTTTTGGTTGTAATTTTGGGAGTTGTTCTCGTTCCTCCATTTCAATATATTTTATCTAGCTTATATGGCTTATAGTTTTTTCCTTGGTTTCTTGTATACTGTTCTTGTTTTTCAGAAAATAATTCTGCTCAATATGTTTTGAACTCGTTTTATTGCCGTCTTTTGACTGACTTATATCACACTTTTGAAGCATTTCTAAACTTTCAGCATTAGCTTCACAGTTGTTTGTGGGTATCTCAGTTTCTTCATTATGATCTGTGACTTGTGTGATGCTACTACATTTTTTCCGATTCCGGTTTCCTTTCATGTTTTATTGATGAGTCTTTTCTGGTTGCAATTCTTTTTATTTTTTTAAATTTCAGCCTATCGATTATTTTGTAAGATGTACCTTCTTACATTGGCTAGTTTATTTTTGTCAATGTAATTTCTAATTGTTTATCCAAATTTTGCTCCACAAATTTCATATGTTTGACGACAGATGTTTTTTGAGGTTTGAGTAACGCTTCATGGAATGCAGTCATAAGGATTTTGGACTCCTCATGAGCTCATTTTATTTTTTCTATGAATGCACGGTTATGGATCTAGCTGAAGAATTTGCAGGGCCATTATTGAGATTATTCTGGTTGTGGGTACTTGAAGATTCATTCTTTGCGTAAGAGTTTTTCCTGTGGCAAATTTTTCGACCTGCGGTAGGTTTCCTCTTGAGGGTCGGGCTCCCTGTTAACCACTGGAAGAGCCATTTTTGTTTCTATTTATTTCTCATATTATTTCCACGAGTTACACATGGGTCCAAAAGTCTACCCAAAGTTGCTCGGCACGTTGGTTAACGGTCTTTTACAAATAGGTTTCCAAAGCCTTTAGGGGTCGTTCGTGACCACATAACGCAGTAGCCATTCACTCCTCGGCACGATTAACACCTTGAGTTGCAGGTTGTTGTTCGGAGTTTTCTTTTTCCTTAATGGTTTGCCAAGCGACAGTGGACAGAGACCGAGATTAGAATTCAAAGGGAAAGATACTGGTAAAAAAATAGAATAACTTGATAAAACAACACTCAACGAAACAAAACATCGCTACACTGGAGTATTATGTTGAGAGAGAGAGAGAGAGAGAGAGAGAGAGAGAGAGAGAGAGAGAGAAAGAAATGTAGAAATGGTAAATTTAATTTTTTTCTTTGCTTTTCTTTTCATTTTTTCTTTTTAATTTTGATCAGATGAGTTATTAATTAATAAAAAAGTTTTGCTACCATTACTAGTCCTTCTAACAAAACTACTTGTTAAAAAATTAATGGAAAGGAAAAAATTAATATTCGTTTAATAAAGTTTATCACGGCTGTGAAGGGAAATTAATATTCGTTTAATAAAGTTTATCACGGCTGTGAAGGGAAATTAAAAAATAGTCATAATGTTTTAACTATTTTGAACATATTAACAATAACTGAAACAAACAATTTTGAAAAATAAAACCAATTTATTGACTAATTCAAGGAAAGCACTGATATTGTTTACTTAAATAATACAGAATTATCGATAATTTATTTATTTAATATATGTATATTAGTCATCCACATACAAGCCTGTTTTGCTGTATCACAGTTCATCAGTGTGGCTAGACACATCTACTTGCTTCTGGCCGGGATCGAAACTCGACCGAATTTGTGGAGAACGCCCTGAACATAGCCGAGAGTCGTCTACGAGCACTACTACCGTAACGACCATTACGATTGTCGAATTATAGTATTACACACTAATCTGTATTTATCATTCTACTAACAAAGTTCTAAGTGTTATATTTTGACATCTTTCTTTCTTTCTTTCTTTCTTTCTTAAGCTGGCTAGCTGTATTCTCGTGACCTGGTCACACTGTCTATTTGACTCCCCCACTCCCTGGGCCTAAAAGTTAAAATATTTTCTTCAACCACCGGCAGAACAATATGGAATCATGTCTTAAAATATTGTTAATATTGTTAAAATGTAAGCCATTTTTTCTTTTAACTTTTGCTTAAATTTAAAAGTGTTCATGCTTAATTGAAGGATTGATTTTGTTTTTCTAGCCAAAATTTCACTGCCTGGACTTTAACTAAGTTAAAACTTAGCAAGTCACCATCATTTTTCTTTTCAACTGGAGTAGATAGACTAAACTATCGCCCGGTTCACACTCCACCCACGTCTATTGAACAGGTGAAGAGAGTCATCCCTTGTTTCCTGTTTAGGATGTGGTTTCCGGTTTTTCTCTCTTCCAGTCTTTTCACTCTTACGTAGCCCCCTGCGCATCAGTGGCGTTTTCGCTTTGCTTGGGGTGATAAGATTAAAAACAAAAAAGTTATTTCCTATTTTGGTTATTTTGTATTATTCTTGCTGGACCTTTAACCGGGTCCACAACAAAAAACTACTACAAAAGCGTAGTAATAAAAACAACTAAACATCACGTGCAAGTCGACAGATGCTTGGCTTGGAGCAAAATGAAGAGTCCAGCATACAAATTACAAATTGGAGAGCAGATAAATTAAAATATCTGAGAATGTGTTTTAACAGAGGATGAAAAGTTTGACACTGAAATCCGAAAGCTTATTGGGATAGCGAAAGTTGCCTTTCAAAAGCTAAGCAATGTATTAACAAAAAAAAAAAAATTAAAAACAAAGAGAAAAGAATATAGAAAAACATCATGGCGGCTTCACCCTAGGAGCAAAATGAAGAGTCCAGCATACAAATTACAAATTGGAGAGCAGATAAATTAAAATATCTGAGAATGTGTTTTAACAAAGGTTGGAAAGTTTGACACTGAAATCCAAAAGCTTATTGGGATAGCGAAAGTTGCCTTTCAAAAGCTAAGCAATGTATTAACAAAAAAAAAAAATAGAAACAAAGAGAAGAGTACTGAACAGTTACCTAATATCAGTTCTTCTATATGGCAGCTGGTGCTGGACAATCTTCTTAAAAATTAAGAAGATAAATGAAACACGATAAAGACGGTTCTGCCAAGGATGGAAAATGTGAGCAACGAATAAAGTTTTAGAGAAAGTGGAAACTTAAAGAACATTTATACTTAACACCAGGAAGAGACAGTTAAAATTACTAGGGCACTTAATGTGGAACGTGGGCTTAGAAATTTTGATACTCTCAGGACAGATGAGAGAAAAGAGGGTTAGCAGAAAAGAAGACATGGCGTACCTAGGGAGTTTGAGTAAATGGATGATGCAACAAGGTTTAGGAAATATAAAAAGAAAAAATATTGAACTATAAAGATCATAATCACTAACATCCTGAATAAATCTCAATTAAATATTTTAAGAAATGTCTCGTTCTTGTTGAAATTTTTTAGTGCCCATGTCTTGTAAACATTTCTGATATTTCTGCAGAGTCCAAGTGTAAACAAATCAATTTAAATATTAAATGAACTATTTTTCAGCCCGAAATAATTTTTATTAACTTAAGAGCGTTATTTTTAAGCTACGTTACAATTAGTTCTTCCACAAAAAATTGCTTATGATTCAGTCTAACAGTAACAACATTATATTATCAGTTTCCAAAATATTGTTTAAGAATGTTGTGCATTTATCTTTTGAAAACTATACTCTTGTAAACATTCGAAAAACCTTTTGAAATCTTTGGACATTTAATATATGAGTTTACCCATGCCGTCAAAAATGACGGCAAAATATTTCGGACGATTATTACCAGTTTTCTTACAAGTTATCCACTATGAGCATCAGAGAAGGAAATATATATATATATATATATATATATGTGTGTGTGTGTGTGTGTGTGTGTGTGTGTGTGTGTGTGTGTGTGTGTGCGCGCGCGCAAATATCTTTGTTATAATAGAGAGCTTTCCCAACCAGCAGTAAAGTTTAATAACTGGTAGTAAAGAGAATGATGATAATGAACTGAGCCGACGTTGCGTTGTTAGTATCTCAACAAATGAACCAAGCTGACAATGCCTCCATAATGTCTCACTAATTAACTGAGAC
>JBBBDQ010001158.1:2757500-2872500 GCA_037127315.1 Ascarosepion bandense
GTAAAACATACCCATTCTATAATATTTCCTTCTAATATAAATAACTAAAAAAATCGTATTATGAAACATGTGGATCGATCGAAGAAAATTATTTATAATGACGGAAAAAATGAACAAACTGTTAATCGGTATAATTTCAAAAGTATATATATATATTCTTGACCCTAAAATCAGACATTGCTAATGAGGTGATCTGGTATTTATGCACAAATATCGCACAAGAGGAATATTTTTAGTTCAACAGTTATGTAAAGGACAAAGTATCTCTTAAAAGAACATTGAGAATTATGACTGATCTATTTTGTTGTAGCGTAGAAATAAGTTTTTATTAATTGATATTATATATATCATTAATTAATATGCCGAATTGGAAACAAAGAAAAGTGTGCCGGCCCGCTATGGGATATATGTCTTTCTGTATGGAATTGAATGTTAGACAGTCTCATCAAGGATGAAGGAGAGATTTAAGGCAGCGGAATTGTTGTTTACAGAAGAATACTGAGGATGTCATGGACTGAATACGTGGACAACGATGAGGTATTGGAGAGCAAGCAAACGAGAAAACAAAAACACATTTAACCTCAGGAAGAGACAGATGAGGTTCCTGAGGCACGTAATGAGAAAGTAAGGCCTGGAGAATTTAATACTCACAGAACGGATAGAAGGAAAGAGAGACAGGATAAAATAGCACAATGCATGCTTGATAGGCTGAGCAAATAAGGCTTTGTAAAAGATATCAAGAGGAAAAATGTTGAGAGAGACAAGAAACAGAGCCAAACAGAAGGACTATGATCGCCTACGTCATGAAGAGACACGGCACATGAAGAAGAAGAAGAAGAAGAAGAAGAAGAAGAAGAAGAAGAACTGAACAATATCTTGCTGAAAATGAATAGCTTTCGTTTAATTTCGTAAACCAGTCGATGAAATTTGAAGAAACTCATATTTTGGGGAAAAATACTTAGACAAAAACACTACTTCGCAGTTTAATACTTTCTTTGGTTTAATTGAATTTTATAGGAAATCAATGTAGACAATATTTTAAAAAAAATATCTTTCCTTTTATGATGAAGAAATTGTTAGAATTTATTTGTCTTGAGCATGGATCATACAACTGGTCTTGCGTAAATATTTCTTTCTGGAGCCAAATTCTAAATTTTGAAGAGTTTGGCATTGTGATTTTTTTAAAGTTCTCGCAAAGTCTGAGCGAGCTGGAAACTAGATTTTTGTATCACATCAATCAATAAATCCTAGGCCTGACATATACGTGGCGTGACTAATAAAAAACCGTACAATTTTTATAAAGTCCTACCCTTCAAATGACACGTGACAAAATTTGGACACAGTTTAATTATTAGTTTACAAATTAGTTATTTAAATAAAGCTACTGTTAAAAATTTTCAAAACAATAGAAAAATCTGAATTTCGTGTGTTAATAAAGCATTGCTTTCTGAGGGCAAAAATACTGTTTAAGCAAAGCAATAGCTTGATAAATGTCATTCGAACTCTGATCCGTCGGAAACAAGGGTTAAGAGAAAAACGTTTTTAACGACTGTTTTTAACAACTGTGCGACGTTAAAAACAGTCTCATAGACACAAATGATGCTGAACGCTCAGGTCGCCCAAATCGGCATTTGTCCTGGAAAGCACTGAAAGAAACTAACAAACACATTTTTGTCGATCGTAAATTGAAATTGCGTGAGATAGCAGAGAAGTTGAATATATGAAGTGGCTGTGTATTCAACATTTTACATGAATATTTGTCAATGAGAAAGCTGTATTCAAAGTGGGTGCCGCGTTTGTTCACAGTCGATCAAAAATAACAACGCCTCGACGAATCAGAGCGTTGTTTGCAACAGTTACAACGTAACAGAAAGGAGCTTTTGCGTAAAGATATGACAATGGATAAAACATGGATCCACCACTTCACTCCGGAGTTAAATAGGCAGTCAGCTGAGTAGACGGCAGCAGGTGAAAGCCGCCCAAAGCGACCAAAGACGCAAACATCAGCAGGCAAGATTTTGACCTTCGTATTTTGAAGTACACAAAGTATTTTGTTCATCGATTACCTTGAGAAAGGAAGAATCATCAACAGCGAATATTATATAGCATTACTTTTTGCGCTTGAAGGAAGAAATCGCCAAAAATCGGCCACAAATGAAGAAGAAAAAGTAATCTTTCATTAAGACAACGCAACATGTCACAAGTCGATCGCAACGATGGCAAAACTACATGAATTGCACTTCGAATTTCATCTGCATCTCCCCTATTCTCCACATTTGGTCCCCGGCGACTACTGGCTGTTTGCAAACCTCAAAAGAATTGAGTAAAGTGTTAAATATAAGAAAATAAAAAAGGAACATCGCATTTTATTAATTTCTTTCTTTATCTATTAGTTTCTAAAATAGTTGGAGTACTTTGTATATTAAATAATAATATTTTTTCCAAAATTTAATGAAAATATATTGGACTCAGCTACGAACCTTAGTAAAACCAACAATAATTTCTACCCCATTATCTGTTCACACGCTCAAAAAGATTTGTTTCGTTTTTTAACATTCTTATCTTGCACAATAAAAATATTAGTCATAAAACCAAAAAAATAAAAGATTAGTATTTACAGAATTAATATAAAAAGCTAACAATACAATTCTTCTAGTCACAATACGGCCCCTAAATTTGCTGTCATGTATTTGAGAATAGCCAACTGAAAGTTCAGTTCAAGGTCATCTTATCGCCTGAGATAGAAACACAGACTCCCAAATAACTAACACTGTATATCTAACCACCACGCCCAGATTATTTTCCCCTGTCCTTCCATAATTCTTTTTGTCTAGATTAATTTAACCCATTCATTTTTGTGAAAAATTTGGTCCCAAGAGCGGTCTGTAAGAGCTCTGCATAATAAGCTATTACCAATGGATTTATAAAGGCATGTAATTTATTTTCATTATACGCATCGTTCATTCAGCAATGAATTAGAACACTCTTAGCTATTGTATAATGATAATATACACGCTAAAAAAAGTCTGCCTTCTTCTACCGAGCGCCCATAGCTCAGAGGTACAATCGCCGACTAACGCCAATTCGGTCGGGTTTCAACTCTAGGTTAAAAGCAATCGGAATCCAACCGTACAGATGAGCTGTGATACAGCAAAACAGATCTGTCTGCGGATGACTATTTACGCTCTCACACCCTGATAGAGCGCTCTGGAAGAATGGTAGACTTTGAAAAAAAAACAGTAGCTACTCTAGCAACTACACATCGTTCATTCAGCAATGAATTAGAACATTCTCAGCTATTGGGCCAATTTGGTCGGGTTTCAATCCTGGGTTAAAAGCAATCGGAGTCTAACCGTACTGACGAGCTGTGATGCAGCGAAACAGATCTGTTTGTGGATGACTACATATATATATATATATATATATATATATATATATATATATGGATGACTATATATATATATATATATATATAGCGCAGTAAGTAAATTATCGCCATTTTGTATTTTTAATTTGTCGAATACATAGTATAGTTAGGCACTGTTTGTGAAAAAAGCACTATGCCGCAATTCACTCCGCCAGAAATTTGGAAATGACATGCTGTACTGCTTGGCATTCGAGCCGGCAGCTCTAATACAAAAATTTAAGAGCTTTTGAGTGTCAATCTGAGAACAGTGCAGAGGATATAGTAAGAGCTGGATGAGGTTAAATGTGATTACGATGCTACGGTCGCTCGAAAAACTCACTCTGATAGTTCTGATGAGAAAAGAACTTTCAAATTTATTAGTGTGAGCCACAGATTAAACACGAAAGCCTACATCTAGACTAAAACCACCTTTATTATTATGTGTTGGGTACAGTTGATCGGGTGACTAGCAAAACTTCTTTTAATATCGAAGGGGAACTTAAGGTAAGGATTATAGAAGCATTCCCCAACATAATCAAGGGGAGCGTCTAGAAGAGATGCAGGGGATTCAAAAATCGAATGGAGGTTGTGATTGAAGGCTATGGTGATTTAATTGAATAGATTTACACTTTAATTTTTCGAAATATTTGTGTGTAACTTTGGTAAATGTCTCTGTTAAACTGAGATGTCTGTTATTTTCATTTCTGCTTAATTTAGACGACAATTTATCCATCGCACCCTGTATGCTTGCGCGTGTGCGTTTGTGTGCGCACGAGGGGGAGCGTGGGGTCAGAAATAAATGCATACAGAAAGTATGAACATATGAACAAACGCTACATTATAAATGTCTGAATGCGATAAAAGACAATTACCACAGCTCTTGAAGATGTTTAGCTCTTTGTGGAAAGGCATTTATTTATTTTTTTAGATGTAATTTTAAAAGATTTAAGCTCTTGTCATCAGGAACATTAGTGTAAAGGGAATTAGTAGCTAAATAGCCGTGATTTCATTAGTTATATTTATTCCACTTTAGATTTTCAACCAGGCTTCCTGTTTTTTTGTTTTTTTTTTGTTTTTGTTTTTTTTTGTTATGGGTTAATTGTTCCGATGAGATACATTTAAGTTTATGGCTTTCGTCAGTTTCTCTATACTTCTGAGATGAGGTAGTATTTACATTAAAATTGTAAGTTAGATCCAGTAACTTGACCCGATGAGTTGTGAGTTCAATATCTAGCTAAAGCAGTGATGAATACATTGAAGAATTAAATTAAAGGGAGATAAGTAAGATATCCGGAAGAAGGATGGCTCATGGAACGAGAACACTATACTCCAGTGATCAAAATAAAGGATTCGGTTCAAGATTCCAATCATTTGAAGAAGGCCGAAGCGTACAATGACCCAAACGTCGTGAATATGGTAATAAAGAGTAGGACAACGATCCTAACAATGTAAATAATGTTTCGTCAGTTTTTTGGGAAGGCTAGCAGTACCTGATATAATGGGGTGCCTTGGAATGCCTGCTTTGTGCGTTTTACGTAGGCCATCAACTTGGGGTATTCTAGGTTGATATTTTATTAGTTTATTCTTTATTATTTGTTTCCGTTATTAGTTTTATTATCACACTAATAATTAATTAATATAAAAAAAATAATGAGCTAAAACATAAAATATGAATGTACTCTATCACTTGTAATAATTGCCGGGATGTATACATAAAAGAAACGTGAAGGAATTTAAATAGATTATATGAATACAAAAGTGAGAATTTACAGAACGTCTCACTCAATGCATAACTGTATTTGCTCGGAAGAATGGAGATTTCTTAATTGCTGTTGTTCCCAGGTACAATCTGACCAGGGGTAGGCGCACCTATTAGGCTCCCAGTTATGGGTAAGTAGTGAATCTTCCCAAACAAAAGCAAAACGTTATAAAAGTATAAAAATACATGTTTATATTAAAAATACAAGGATATATTTTATAAAGTATTACCAACAATACGCAAATACTTAAAAGTATATCAATTCTACACTAATCCGTTTTAAATACTACCAAATAAACAACGTAAAATAACTTTCATAACATTAAGCCATCTAATATCCTACAATTTCTTAAACTGTAATTCAATCTTAAATAAAACTACGACATAAAACAAAAGAAAATTTCTCTAGACATCTCTCTACAAAGACGTATATGCACAAAAGCTGAGTATCTACAATTTATTCAGCTGTGAAATCAGGGATAACAATCCCCCCCCCCCAAAATAAATTTCGGCATTAATAACCCATAAGTAGTTGATATGCCGTTAAACAGACGAATCAATCAATCAATGCATTATTTACTCACTGTAATGAGTCTGACCATAGTTAGATTTAAAAGATATTACTTTAATTAGAAAAAAGCAATTTACTAAGAGCAAAAGTTATAGAAAATGCTTTAATCACTAGATAATAAACAGCAAATTTCCTTACAGCTTCTTACATTTGATTTTTCTTGAAGTGAAAGAAATAAGTAAAAAGATTAAATAAAAGTAAATAAAATCGGATAGATTACCCAAGCCTATATCTAAAAGTAAATTAACTTTTAATTCAAAATTAACAGTGTCCCTCCCCCCCACTCTCATTTATGCGCATATGTTATCAGGTGAACGCAAATATCACTTAAAGACGATGAAACTACGAAACAAGTCACAGGAATATTTTTCGTCTTTTAGCATAAATTTTCTCAAAATTTATCTGATATGTAAAATTTCATATATCGCTTTCTCTTATATATATATATATATATATATATATATATATATATATATATATATTAGTATTAGTGTGTTTGCGAATGTGCGGGTGTTTGTGATATAGAATGTGAATAAGATTTTTGATAAATCAATAAATCTTTATTTATTTCGCCCTTGTTAATAAATTTTCTAAGCATTGCTTTGATGTGGCACAAGGCCAAAATATGGGGCACATAACACGAATCGAACTCACTACTCAGTTGTAGCAGGTTGTAGCGAGACATGCTTACTAACCATTACATCACGTTGATTTGCCCCACCCTTGTTAGATAGTATTCTCCCAGTCAGAATGAAAGAAAAGTTTGTGTGTGTGTGTGTGTGTGTGTGTGTGTGGGTTGGTAAATTCCATACATACAGAAATATGAATATACACTACATGCCAACTGTACTGTTTCACGCGCGTCTGTATGTCAGTGCGTGTGTCTGTGTGTTTATACTTAATATTTTTAGTATTAAATAGTTAATATCTGTTTCACAGGCTGGCAGGTTCCGGCAGAAAAGAACGAGTAACATTTTGTCATTTTCGTAATAACGACAAAATCACACAGTTTTATTTTTTCATATCTAGAAAACATATATCAAACATATATTAACCATTTAATGTTCACACACACTTTTCTTTCATTCTGACTCGAAGAAGCTTGTTTAACGTAGACAAAACGCATATTCTATAAAAAGTTTTACTCCTTGTTTATTCTTTTTTTCTACAGTGAGATTCACATTGAAGAAAAACCCGCAGGAAGCACTCGATATATAAAGTTACAGTATAACAGGCACAGTTTCTGCTGATAGCTGGGAAGATGATTTTTAACCCTCGACATGAACAGGTAAAGATTGTAATCATGGAGGAATCATCCTATCGAATGTCAGTTCCACGGGGCAGTGGTTCGCAGGATGAACTTGTTAGAGTGAAACATACTTTTCACCAGTAGAAGGCGGTTTTGCTACAATGTGAGTTTAATGTAAGGACCTACCTACAAATGGACTCGTCCAAACCTCTATAATATTGCTACCAATTCTGGGTGGGGAGTGACTGACTAGTAACCACAGACTGAGAGAATGAGTGAGTCAAGACGCCTGCGAGAGAAAGTACTCTCCACTCCATGTTTACCTATGTACAACGTTTACCGAAAATATACTATTGAACCATATATCCGAGTTCGTGTTATCTTACTATGGCCATTCGGTCATAACAGAGTTAACAGAGTGGTACGGTGGGTCCTAGCAATAAAGGTTAGGACTTGCAGAACAAAGGAATGCGGTTCGTTCAAACACTTTCCACGGAAGTAGAGATTGAGCAATGAGAAGCTTATCTCATTTCGTCTGTGAGAAAGAGTTTGTATGGCGTAAAATAATTTGTTACACACAAAGACGCCGAAACATCTTCCCAGACTTGAATGTGAGAACTAGGCAGATCCTACCCAAATATAAGAACAATACCCCATTTTAGGTATATTCTAGCTCTTGTAAAAAGAAAGGATAGTAAGAGGTGTCAGGGAAAGTACGAGGTTTTTTCTTGAAGTCTGAGTGATTTTAAATGTTTCCAAGGAGTATCCATTCATCGTGATTGATTGTAGTTCCGAGTCTCATGCGCGATGAGGGAATAGAACTACTTTCGTTTTCAAATCTAAATCTAAACTTGTTTGTAAATGGAACTTTGTCTCTCTGTGTTTATATGTGTGTCTGTGTGTCTGTGTCCGTTACCTATAGACTCCGAAACAGCTGAATCGATTTTCTTGAAAATTTACACAGCTGTACTATAAGCGTCTGCAAGTGTTCTTAGCTAGATTTTGTGTCGAGGTACCTCCGATAAATATCGAAAATCGATAATCGAAAAAATCGGGTTATAGAAGGAGTGGTCCGATTATAATCAAATTTGATACACTCATAGACAAAGACATAAGAAACGATATTCAGAAGTTTCTTACAATAGTAGGGAAAATCGATAATATATATATATAAAAGCTTTCATTACACCCGAGCAACGCCGGATTATACTGCTAGTGTTATATAAAACAACAATCGTTTTGACAGACGACAAACAAGAAGACGTATATATTAAAATATAAACTTATATTTTTATTCTTCGTCCGTGACAGTTGTGTGAAGGAGGAGTGGTCGAAGAGAGATTGCACACACACGCACGAGCTGTAGGGGAGTAGTTAGCCAGTGGAAGTGTGTGTGTGTGTGTGTGTGTGTGTGTGTGTGTGTGTGTGTGTGTGTGTGTGTGTTCTGACCTCTTCAGCAACCCTAAACTTATATAACCCAAAACTCCTATTCATCCCTGCCACTTCGGGTTATCATTCATTTGACGTCAATCAAATATTTGTCGGCCATTATTTTGAAGCTTTTTTTTTCAAGTTTTGTGTTTTCTGCCTTTGATTTTAATCATATCTTTGTTAGCGATTGCCTGTGCATTCTGCCTTTGATGTTGATCTTATCTTTGTTGGCTATTGCCTTTCAAACATTTGTTGTTACACTCTGCCGATAACATCCACGACCGGAATATGATTTTTGTCAAACATATTTTTATCGTTTAAAGCAATATATTCTTCTTCTTCTTCTATGTGCCCTGTCCCTTCAGGACGTAGGCGATCATGGATCTCCACGTCTCCCTATCCCTTGTGGCTCTTAGTATGTTTGCTCCTGTTGCTCCTGGCATCCCCCGTTCCGTCATCCACCTGGTCAGACTCTGCAGATATGTTATCCGCTGCCTTCCTCTGTCTCTCCTTCCTTCTATCTGACCAGTCAGTATCAGGTTCTCCAGGCTCTCCTTCCTCATTGCATGTCCCAGGAACTTCAGGTGTCTGTTCCTGATGCTCAGCATCAATTTCCTTTTTGTTGCCATTCTTTCTAACACTTCGTCGTTGCTTGTATGCTCAGTCCACGATATCCGTAGCATCCTTCTGTAGAACCACATTTCGGCCGCTTCCAGTTTTTTCCTCATTTTCGATGATATTGTCCAGCATTCACAGCCGTACTGAAGAACTGACATCACGTAGCAGTCTAGCACTCTTTTCTTCGTTTCTATTGAGATCTTCCTGTGTGTTAGTATTTTGCTCATCTTCAGGAACGCGTCCTTTGCCATGCCAATTCGCCTTCGGATCTCCGTGTCGCACTTTCCATCTCCTGTTAGAACACTTCCTAGGTACTTAAATTCTTGGACTTGCTTGAATAATTGAACGTAACTGGACAGTTCTTCCCCACTGAAACAGTAGCTCTAGATTGCATGAGGGATCAGCTGCCACTCTCTGGGCATCAGATGTTTAGGAGATGATTCCATAAATCATTGTATCATTGGCCTAGATATTCATAAATGATCTGAGTATTTACTTAGATTATTTATGCAAAGTAAAAAGGGTTAGTCCTTGATGCAACCTCTGGATGACCCCTGGGTTAATGCCTAGGGCCCCGTTATTCACTACTTTCAGGGACTTATTCGTTAGAAAGGTCTTTATAATTAAGAAAAAACTCTTCCAGATATTATGTAGCTAGAGAGTTTGAGAAGAACACCTTTGTGTCACAACTGGTCAAAGGCCTTCGAAATATCTAATGTTATGGTCTTTAGGGTGCTTAGTTGTCCAGAGCCTCACTGATTCTTTAAGTAATGATAGGGCATCAATTAGGATTGGGCTGAATGGGACACTTACTGCTTGTACTCAATAGACTGTTTTTAACTAGGTGTTCATCAACCATCTTGTTGATTATATTCTAAAAGCGCTTGCTAATGGTACTGATGAGACTGATAGGTTTATCCTGATAGGGAATGAGCGTTCTTAAAAGCTGTGCATTCGCTTTACACTTTTCACATGCTTGGGAAGAATTTCTCTTTTAAGCAACTGTTAAATAACTTTGATCGTATCAGCAATGGTTCAGGGAAGATACTCTTAAGAACCGCCACTGGGATTTGTCTGGATCAGTGGCCTTCTTAGGGTTAAATCTTTTAATAAATCGGAAGACTTCTCGGGCTGTAATAAAAATGTTACTGGGGTTATATTCAGTTAAACGTGGGGAGTTGGAAAATGGATGAACTTTGACATCTAATGTTGATTTCAAAGCAAAGATCGAAGCGAAGAAAATTGCCTTATCTGTTGAAGAAGATATGACATCGGGGCCATTTATAATAGTGGTCACAGACGCTCTAAATCTAGTCATAATTTGTTGGAGATATTCCGGAATTCATGCGATTTACGTGTTTGTTTCAACTTTAGCTTGGACTTCTTGTGCATACCTCCACGTTTCATTTTCCAGAATATTCTTGCAGCTATCACGGGTGGTTCTGAAGGCTTCAAAAATCAAACTACACCGCTCCTTACGATAGATATTGAATTAGTGCATTCGGAGGTGAACCAGGTAGGGCTGTTTGGTATTTCCTGGAAATGTGTGGGTGGTATAAAACTATCCATTCCAGAATTGATCCATTCCGAGACGAGGGCAGCATTTTTGGAGGCAACTATATTGAAGAAGATTGAAAATCGTTTTTTGGAAGAGAAAATCAGGGGATGCCTTTGGTTTGACATCAATTTGGATGCTAAATAGGGGCTGAAAAACTTTTGCTAAGCATTGTTCTGGACAGGATGTGCAAAAAGAGTCCCTTGATGGCAAGACGCGGGTGAGTTCTTCAATTATCTTATTACATAAGCGATGGAAATACCTCCGCAATATCAACCTTCTTCATCAGTTTTGTTCAAGTAGTAGATTTTGAACTCACAGCAGTTTCGAAAACTATGAGGGAAATTCGGTGAGGATATTATCAATCTTGATGCTTTCCTCATAGTAGATGCATTTGAGAGTTAGTACGGAATGTTTAAGTGGTCCATGTCTATCTCAACACATCTGTAAGGGCAGACTTTAGTCTAGGAAAAGATTAAATTTATTCGAACTCTCATTTCTTTCTTATCATATTACAGAGGCTTGGGATGACGTGGTACTGAAATCATGACCTGATATGTACAATTTTGTGAACCGATATAACTCTTCAGTTAGGTATAGAAATTCAGTAGATTCATAGTTGGGAAGACAGTAACTAATGAATGAGGACACAAAGTCATCACTGATGAAGTCTAAAGAAGTTTATCTGAAAGATAATGGGACTGGTGTCACGAACAATTTATTTCAATTTCAAACAACAAACTACAGGTTGCGATGAATAAATTATCGTCTAAATTACGCAAAAATAAAAATAAAACTGACATCTCAGTTTAACAGATATATTTACCAAAGTTACACAAAAATATATTGAAATACTAAACAGTAAATTTATTCAATAAAATCACTATTGCCGTTAACCACGGTTTCTCGACGACTTCGGAATCTTTTGCATCTTTTTTGAACGGTCTCCTTGTTTAAGTTATGGAATACTTCTATAACACTTGCCTTCGGTTCTTCGTTGGTCACACGCGCAACTGTAATGGACATATAATAATCAGATGGCCAGATGTAAGGGGTGATGTGGTCGCAAAATTAGTGTGACAGCCATGACTGTGTTCTCGTGCTTGTGTTTCCTGGCGTAGAGTGCTATTGCCAGTAACCGCTATCTTGACGAAGGTTGGCACAAGATCCTCAAGGTCCTTGATGTAGGTCTTTATTCTGATTCTAAGGCCCTGATCAACAAATTCTAGAGTTATTATCTCATCAGAACAATCAAAGTGAATTCGTAATCACCATTAGATTTATCCAAATCTTTCCGAATCCTTTGCCATATCCTCAGATTGGCACCCAAACTCTTTGAAATGCCTTCATTGATGGTGCGTAAAGTAAGCATTACAGAATGTTGTTTCGCAATTTCTGGCAAATTGAATTACGTAATGATATTCTTTTTTTCACAGATTGTGTTCAACTTGTTCTACTACTAGCAGTATAACTCGGCGTTGCTCGGGTGTAATGAAATCTTTAAAACTAATCCATGGTCCTGGAGACACTTTGGACATTGGCACGAAAAATGAAAAAAACAATAGTTGTTTCCTGTTAAAGCAAAACCGTAGACTGAAAGAAAAATGAATGAATGCAAGTCAAATTTTGAAGTTTAGTGAGAATCGGATAAAAATTGTGGAGATTTATAAAGGACATACAGACAGATAAACAGACACACACAAACATTTTGCCTTTTATATATATACATATATAGATATATATATTATCGACTTTCTGCACTATTTAAGAAGTGTAACCTTGAAACTTCTGAATATCGTTTCTTATGTTTTTGTCTATGAGTGTATCAAATTTGATTAAAATCGGACCACTCCTTCTATAACCCGATTTATTCGATTATCGACTTTCGATATTTATCGGAGGTACCTCGACACAAAACCTAGCTAAGAACACTCGCAGACGCTTATAGTACAACTGTAAAAATCGGGTTAGCCGTTTCGGAATCTATAGGTAACTGACACACACAAACAGACCAAAAAAAAGTTCCATTTATAAATAAGTTTAGATATTGTGCAGTCGACAGAATAAAAATCAAAGCACATGAGTGAAATTAAAATATAAAATGGCGATAATTTAAGCATCGTACCCTGTATATGGTTTCCCTTTCAAAATAATCCGATCGAGTCTAATGCACTTTTCTATACATTTCTGCCATTCTTCTATGCACTGCTGATTCTTCTTGAATGAATCTCAGTTCCATCGTTATGGCTTTCTTGATGGCCTCCACGCCTTTGAAAACGAACCTTCTTGATGCTCTACTTGAACTTGGGAAGAAAGTTTTTAGGAGTATGATCATTTAAATAGGATGGTTGTTCCAAAGCAACGATTGTTACGATAAACATTCACACTTAACAGAGCCAAAGCGTCAAAAGTGTTTTGCTTATCGGGCTGTGTTGTGATGAATGCGTGCGTAAACCCACGTCAGACAGTTCGTCGTTTCGTGAGCTGCGTCCTCTCCCCTCGCAAGTTTGGTCCAAGAAATGAATATTCTTCGACCTGTCATTTTATACTGAGTGAGAACGAGGTCGACGGCAATAATTGCAGCGTTGGCAATGTTTTTTTGTTCATAAAAATGGTCTGAAACAATGGCTGCGAGGGTCATTGTGACCGTGGTGACGTGCGCTGATAGAGTGATTAGTAGTGAGTTAAGACTCTGTTTATTTATCTCTGGAATCTTCAAAACCACGCGTGGAGCGAGTGGTGTAACCGAAACCAAACAGAAATCTACTGTTTAACAACAACGATGTTTTTCTCGGCCAGAAACTACTGCATGCGCTTGGCGTTATTATAATGAAACAGACACATTTGTCCTGCCACAAATCTCGCATGTAAAAAAAATGCAATGGTTTCAAAAATCTAAGATTTTAGTTATATCCTACAAAGGTGTCATGTTAGAGGATAAGGCAATCCGCTTTTCCATCGTTTGATTAGACCTCTCACAGTCCAAACAACCCCGTACCTCTCACAGTCTAAACAACCCCGTACCTCTCACAGTCTAAACAACCCCGTACCTCTCACAGTCTAAACAACCCCGTACCTCTCACAGTCTAAACAACCCCGTTGCTTTTCAGACAGACCCCGTATATAGATATGTACATATTTGCTATCGTGGATTTCAAGTCAAATGCCATAATTTCTCTAAGTGTTTATTTCTACAAAGTACAATCTTTGGTATCACCATTATTATTACTATTGCTCTGACTCTTCACGTATATATGAAGAGGTGCTGACAATTCTTGACACAAACTATTTCACAAAATCAAACAAAATATACAAAATATCAAATATATTTGGGAATAATATATATATATATATATATATATATATATATATATATATATATACCGCACATATCAGTGTGTACGAAGCGATGTTTTAACCTCAACACATCTCCCCCAAAACAGTGCGTTGTCTAATACTCCAGGTATAAAATGTGAGCCTTAATTTCTGAGTTTTATGGTAAGTTTTCCAGGGGTAGGGGTAACAGTAAGTGTAGGTTGCGGTAATTAATTAAAAAGTTCGTCTTCTTTTTCGATGAAGTTGAACGAAAACATAACTGGATGTGTTTCCCAAAAAGCCGTTTAAAGATTGTATTCAAGAACAGTGGAACGAGTAGATAGTTAACGGGGATAAGTAATTCAGGTTGAGCCTACCGAAAACGTAACGCTCATTCATGAGGTATTGTAAATTGTGGTAGTTAATTGACAATATCTCCCCGCAGTTTTTTCATTAGAATTTGAATGAAAAGAAAATATATGCTTTCTGAATTTATTTAATAAATTCAGTACAGTACCATTTTAAAATATGATTTGTTGTGTCGTCTTGTGCAACAAATATACTATTTTAACTTGAAATTTCGGATACGTCTTATACGCCAGTCACATTGGTATGGAAAAAGTGTTAAAAGGTCTTAGTTATTTTTTCTTGTTTTAGCTACAGCTTTGATCTCCAATGAACCGCATATCGAACTGAATTCAATGCTAACAGCATTCACGTATCTTATTTGAGATGCCTTTTAATAATTCCCCAAAACAATGAAAAGTACTCTTTGCACACATGTACTTAAGACAAAAGAACAACTTTACAAACAAACATTAAGACCTACGATCCTTTTTGGATTTTATCTATTTAGTTTGCTAAGGCAATAAAATCTTTTGTCATTAAATGTATGTTATTGTTTGGATATTACTTTCTATTCTCATGTAGAACAAAACATCTTACGTAGATTATTAAGTAATAATATTACACTATCTCGCTCAGACAACATCCTCGTTGTCAATCTTTCAATAATGGAACCTACATTTACCTACATTACTTCTTGCATGTGTCGTGTCCCTTAAAGACGTAAGTGATCATGGTCTTCCACATCTTCCTATCCCTAGTAGATCTTAACACGTTTTCATGTGTTACACCTCACAAACCTCGTTCTGTAATCCATTTGCTTAAGTTCATCAAATACGTTACGCGTTGCTTTCCCTTGTCTCTATTTCCCTCTATCTGACCTGTGAATATCAGATTCTCCAAGCCTTTCTTACTCATTACATAAGTCAGGAACTTCAGCTATCTTTTCCTGTATTTAAATATTTTCTTTTTTGTTTCCATCTTCTGCAAAACGTCATAATTACTCCTATGCTTGGTCCATGGTATCCTCAGCATATTTCTGTAAAAACACATTTCGGTTGCTTCAAATATGCCCTTCATTCGTAGTGAAATTGTCCAGCATTCGCTAACATATTGAATAACAGATATCACATAACAATCCAGAAAACTCTTCTTTGCTTCCTTCGAAATTTTCCTGTCTCTCAATACTCTACTCAGCTTCTGAAATGTATACATGGGCATACCAATTCGCCTTCGTATTTCAGTGTCTCACCTTCCATCCTCTGTTAGAACACTTCCCGGGTAAAACTGACATCTCGTATTTAAATTTCAGTACCTACTGCTTTTAGTATCCTCTTCTACCTTCTGTAGGAGGTTTTGTAATTGCCTTTCCATGTCTGCTATCAGCACTGTATCATCTGCCTATCTAATATTTTTCAGATTGTGGCCGCCAAGGATTAAACCTGGCCTGAGTTCTAAGGCTCTCAGAATTGTCTCGCTGTATAGATTGAACAGATCTAGTGAGAAGTCACATCGTTTTTTTTTTTTAACAAAGTGGTTTGCTGATATCAATAACGTTTCCTTTAGAGCATAGGTTCACAAATCTTTTGCTGCGATTACCCCAAAATACAATTTCAATCTTATCCATTACCTTAATAAACAAGTACCCGTAATATAGGAAAAGAAGTAATTATATTTTCATACATCAAAAGCAAACACAGCAAATTCAATACAATAGTACCAATCTAAATCTAAACTTATTTATAAATGAAACTTTGTTTGTGTGTGTATCTGTGTGTGTGTCCGATAACTATAGACTCCGAAATGGCTGAACCGATTTTCTTGAAAATTTACACAGTTGTACTATAAGCGTCTGCGAGTGTTCCTAGCTAGATTTTGTGTCTAGGTACTCCCGATGAATATCGAAAATCGATAATCTAAAATTTTAGGTTATAGAAGGAGTAGTCCGATTTTAATCAAATTTGATACACTCATAGACAAAGACATAAGAAATGATATTCAGAAGTTTCAAGGTTGCAGTTCTTACAATAGTGCAGAAAATCGATAATATATATATATATATATATATATATATATAAGGCAAGATGTTTGTGTGTGTTTCTGTTCATTTGCCTGCATATCTGTATTTTTTTCAGCCCTTTTATTTTAGTTTTTGCATCGGGTTTGGCTCTAAGTAGGTATAATTGCAGTTCTTAGTCTCATCCATGATACCATTTACTCAGAGGACTTATTTAGCCTTCAAAATTCAGTTTAATACGAAAGAAACTTATTTGATATCGATACCAGGAAATCAAAATTTGACTTACATTCATTCATTTTTCTTTCGGTCTACGGTTTCGCTTTAACTGGAAACAACTATTGCTTTTTAGTCTTTCGTGCCAACGTCCAAAGAGTCTGATCTCCAGGACCATTGATTAGTTTTAAAGCTTTCATTACACCCGAGCAACACCGGGCTATACCGCTAGTCTATAATAATAAGGGGTATATTCGCCGTACCCTATCCAAACTTTGACTATGATCACAGTTCTATAATCTGGTGTCTAAAAAGTGGAGAAAGTTTGATTTTTTCCACAAGGCTTGAAAGAAATATACTTTAAGAGAGATTGGGGTAGGGGGAATTCTTCCTTAAATTGCTGTTTCATTAATAATTTGGCACAGTGTGAAATTATAAAGTGATTTCCTTTTCCCAAACCAAACATCCATTACCCCAAAATATGGGCTCATTGTCCCACCGGGGTAATTTACCCCGAGGTTGTGAACCATGGCTTTAGAGGGTCTAATTTCGAGTTTCCTTTTCTAATTTGTTCCTCGTTCTTTTTCCGCAGGTTTAGGTCGTTCACGAGTCTGTTGTACTACAGTCCGGGAGTTGCACAAGACTTCTTCAGTTTCTGAAGTTTCATCATTACTTTACATATGACTAGAAGGTATCCGCTTCCACAGTTGGCATTTAGATAAATCTCGCAATGAACAACTGCGTTCTTTAATCTCTTGCTTATAGTTATATAATCGATTACTTTTTGTCCTCTACTGTGCTTCTCCATGTCTGTAATCATCTTGGGTGTTCTTAAAATCAAGTGTTGATTATTTCCTGGTCATTCGCAGTGCACTATTAGACCCATTCTTCTTCTCGGTCAATGCAGTTTCCGAATCCAAATTTGCAAACTGTTACCCCTTTCTTCTCCTTACTTACCTTAACATTGAATGTTTCAGATGATAATTCTAATTTATTGGATTTAATCGGAGCCTTGGTGTTGTCCATTATGGAGTGGAAAGATTCTATTTCCTCCTCAGTGCTTTGCGTTGTCGGTACACACACCACTATAAGAACTATCTTAAAGGGCTTTCTTTCAGTTTGTCCAAAATAACTCTTTCGGATAGCTAACAGTATCCCAGAACGCATTTCTACATTTCTTCGTTCAGTATTAAGCCCAATCTCTTCATTATTTTTACCGCATTCATATATGATCCTGTAGTTGTCACTGATGAAATCTCCGTTGTTTGGATAACTCATTTCGCATATTCGTAAAAAGTTGACATTCAATCTACCCATCTTTTGCATGATGTTCTTCAGCTGTCCACAGTCGTTCCACGTTCTGACGTTTTATTTTCCTAGAGAAAATTTTTGTTTGGTGTGAACAGTTGCAGGATAATGGTCCAGTGACAGTTGTTTTTCATTTCCAGGCGAGGGAATAGTTTCGAGGAATTGTATCCCTTTCACACTGTTGGCACTAACAGTCGCTGGATGACGGTCAGGTGACATCTGTTGCCCATGTCGGTTCTTAGCAGGCGAGGAGTTAATTCCTTTGGACTTAACCCCCTTCATTCCGTTGGATTTTTTATATTGATTTGGAAATACCATGATTTTTCTAGGGAATAGTGGTTTCCCGTTGCCTTCTACACGGTAATTTATCAAGATACCGCCTCTAGTTATCTTGCCGTCGACAACTCAAGAGATTTTCCACCCTTTTGTAGGTCTTATTTTTCGTCCTATCGGGTTGTTAATACCCCGCCTCACACACAAGATCATATATATATATGTGTGCGGTTTCCGAATCCAAATTTGCGAACTGTTATATATATATAGTCATCTGCTGACAGATCTGTTTCGCTGTATCACAGCTCATCAGTACAGTTAGACAGACGATTGCTTTTTACCCAGGATTGAAACCCAACCGAATTGGCGTCAGTAGTCGATTCTACCTCTGAGCTACGGGCGCTCGGTAGAAGGAGGCGAACTTTTTAGCGTGTACATTATCATTATGCAATAACTGAGAGTGTTCTAATTCATTGTTGAATGAACGATGCGTAGATTCCAGAGTAGCTACTGTTTTTCAAAGTCTACCATTCTTCCAGAGTGCTCAATCAAGATGTGAGAGCGTATATATATATTTTTGAGAAGAGGTAATATTTACAGTATTTACACTATTCGGACATCCTCATCTTTGTCGCCATTTGTACGACGCTTCGGCCGCTGTACGCTCCGACCTTCTTCAGGTGTTAGAAATTTCTAACCGGACACTTTATTGCAACCAATGGGGTATATCAGAATGAGGATGATATAACCCAATGATTGTAATGAAGGGTTAGGTTCGAAATTCTTAGCATCTGAAGAAGGCCGGGGCGTACAACGGCCAAAACGGCGTACAACTGGCAACAAAGATGAGGATAGTAGTCCGAATAATCCATATATATATATATATCACAGCCAGGTGTTTTACCCTGTGTTTCAGTTTAGGAAATTACTGTTTAATATTTTTTGACAAATTTTATGAAACAAAAGTTTGATATTACAATTTTCGAGGAGACAGATTATTATATAAAACAAATAGAAAGTCAGTATCGCTTCTTTGAGCGTTAAAAAGGCACCACTCCCTACTGGTTTTCTGAATTGAGAGAAGATGGATTATACACTTGTCACAGCATTGTATTAGACACGGTGAATAAATTCAACAGCCAAACGTAATAAAAATAATAGTTTCCTATTTAAAAGTCAATATGAGAATGGGGAATATTACAAATTCAATTTTTTTTGTCGTGTTAAATTTTTTCTATATAAAACAAATTTATTTATTTTGCTCTTGTGAAGTAATGCATATGAAATAAGTTCGAAATAAGATGCATCGACAATGAAATGATATTTCAATTTGATCGTTTCTTTTCAACGAAAAAAGCAATATGTTATCAGAATGAGTTGAACAGAGGTTAAGTAAAAACAAAAAAAAATGAGATAACTAGATTTAAAAGTCATGATATTCACAGCAGAGCAGCGATTTGCTGGTGCGTGCGACGTCAGTATCCGGCTAACTGATTCGGAGATAGATAGGCCAAAAGTTATATCAATGTACACAACAGAAAAGATAGGTAAACGTATATAAAGGAATCAATTTGAACAAACAGAAAAGCATTTTTTTCTGAATAAATACGAAGCAAGTTCAATTGATATATTCATGAAATGTGCATGTTATGAAAACATTCCAATAATAATAATAATAATTGAAAGAATCCCTGGAAACTCCAGCTGAAGAGATATACAAAAATTTTTCTTATTAAGTACAGCCCACACTCTAAGGAAAACTTTATCTATGTAACGCTAGGGATGATAGGGAAGATAGAAAAAACATGAAATGGAGCCATAACGACACACCACGACCTGCCTTAAGTCTTCCCGCAGACTTGGTTGGTAGTGCGACCATAGCAGAAATCAGAATATGATGAAAAATGACATAATAATAATAATAATACGTTGAAACCTCAAAAATAGTGCGCATGAGAATGTCAATAATTACAGTTGTCGTCGAAGCTCTTCGATTGATTAGATAAAGTTTTGAACAATTAATTCAAGGGATTTTCGGTCGCCCTTAGAGAAATATAAAATATTGTACTCTTAAATACAGCTAACATATTACGAGGAGCCTTATCAATGTAAAACGTATCTGACCTTGATTTATTTTTTAATTTTAATTGATTTTTACAAAATAATCAATGGAAAATGTCTTGGAGCATTTTTTGAGCTTAGATCTCTGGTTGGCACCCGGAAGAAAATATGTATAGTTGCACTTGTAACGATAAAAAATGGAACAAAAAAAATTACATTGAAAGAATCCCTGGAAACCCCCATCTTAAGAGATATACAAAAAATTGTTTTGTTAAGTACAACCCATATGCTAAGAAGAACTCTTGTCTATGTAATGCTAGGGATGTTAGAGGAGATAGAAAAAAACATGAAGTGGAGCCATAGCAACGCACCACAACCTGCCTTAAGTCTTCCCGCAGATTGGTAGGTAGTGCGACCATAGCAAAAATCAAATATGATGAAAAATGACAACATCATAATAATAATAATAATCTGTGTTGAGTCCCTTCAGGACATAGACAATCATGGCTCTCCACAACACTCTGTCTCGTCTGGGATTATTTAGAACTTTTGTTCTCATCTTACTTAATATAGGTGTTATTATACAACGTTTCGACCAAGTACCATCTGGTCATCATCAGGTGTCCATAGATTGGCAGATGTTGATTATCTCGTTGATTATTGCGAAATATCGTGTGAAATCAATTATTGTTCTTTCTTAGTGTATTATTGGAGCTTTTATATTCAGTGTCAGATGGATTTTGATAATTGAATTATGTTAGTGGGTTCGTACCACTAATAATTTGTATTTATTTCTGAGATGACTAAATTTCAATAATCTTGAAATTATTTGGAACGTTTTTTCTCAGATTTGTTAGTATAGGTGTTGTTATAAAAAATTCGAAATAATTCTAAAATTATTGAAAATTACTCATCTCAGAAATAAATACAAATTCTATCTCGTGTCGCTTTTAGCAATGTTTCTCCTTTTCCTATGACCCCTGTACCCCCATATCGTTCTACCGTCTATTTCTACAGTCTTGTCAGGTACTTGGCTTGTTGCATTCCCCTATTTCTTTTACTTTCAATATGCCATGTGAGGGTTAAGTTTTCCAAGCCCTCCGATCTCATTAGCTTGGTTATTTTGTTTTTATGGCATATCAACCTCGGCGGGTCATTTATTACCAACGGAATATTTATTTATTTATTGCTGGTAGTACGTTTTTTCTTTCAACAATTTACTGTTGTTTTTATATATAAGTTGTGTGTCTAATAATACTTTTTATCTTTTTGAGAATCAAGATTCATTGGGATTTTGATTTTAAGGGCAGGGTCTCCAAGTCCTACCATGTTATTTAATCCATAACTGGAGGGAAAGGACGGATTAATAACTTTCCCAAGGGTACCAGTGTTTAAGTGAATGCAGGGTATTCAAATGGAATTCGAACTCGGCTCACCGATTTCTCTTTCCGAGAGGATATCTACTGCACCACAACGCACATCCGTCACCAAACGCTTACAGCACCTGGGATCCCCAAGCCGTTACTCATCTTAGTACTGACCAGACCCAACGTTGCTTAACTTCGGTGATTGAGCGAGAACCGGTGTATTCAACGTGATATGGCCGTAAGCCTATCTAATTAGGCACCGTAGGAATAACATCTTTTTTTTTCTCATTCTTTGTAGAAGTGCTTTTCTGGTGTTATTTTCTTTAAGGGTTCCTTACTCGCTCCTTCTATAGAATGTTAAATTATCCTCTAACCACATTTATACAGCTTCTAGTTTTTCCTCGTCCGTGAGGAGATTGTCCAACATTCCCTGCCACGTGAAAGAATTAATAACAATATTACTATGAGTGTAATTTATATATACCAATTATATAATTATTAAACAATAATGTATCAAACCACGCAGCGGACATCAATGTAGAATTTGAGATCGGCAAACTGAGGATGTGCTTTGTGGTGCAGTGGATATCGCCACGGAACGAGTTCGAATTCCAGTTGCATTCCCTTACGGGAAAATGGGGTAAGGTATTCATCTGTCTCCTCACTCTCCGGTTATAGGTTAAGTGGGCTCTAGTCTTGGTCGGCAACAGCTTTACCGTATAAAGCAATGCCAACCTACTGTGGGAAAATCTTATGCCTGATCAGTTATGTCTCTTTCGAGACATGATTGCCCAACCGTGCATTACTTAACTTTATTTATTTTTAGAATGTCTTTTAGGTTTAATTTTACTCACTTAAAACACACAAGCTGTACGCCTGGTGTTGTTCGGGTGTAATGAAAGCTTTAAAACTAATCAATGGTCCTGGACCTCAGACTCTTTGGCCGTTGGCACGAAAGACTAAAAAGCAATTGTTGTTTCCAGTTAAAGCGAAACCGTAGACCGAAAGAAAAATGAATGGATGTAAGTCGAATTTTGATTTCCTGGTATCGATATCAAATAAGTTTTTTTCGTCGTAAACTGAATTTTGAAGGCTAAATAAGTCCTCTGAATAAATGGTATCATAGCTGAGACTAAGAACTACAATTATACCTACTTAGAGCCAAACCTGAAGCAAAAACTAAAATAAAAGAGCTGAAAAAATACAAACATACAGGTAGATAAAGAGACAGACACACAAACATCTTGTCTTATATATATATATATATATATATATATATATATATATATATATATATATATATATACTTAACTGACTGTTATGGATGTGCGTTGTGGTTCAGTGCATATCGGCTCAGAACGAGAAATCGGAAAACCTAGTTCAAATTCCGGTTGACTTCGTTACATTCACATACGCGTAAAGAACCTCGAGAAAGGTTTGATTCCGGCTTTTCTCTCCCTCGTTATGAGTTATAAATAGCAGAACAGATTGGTTTCTATAGCCTTGCTCGGCAGCCTACTGATGAAATATCTTCTGTCCAATCAGAACATGATCGCACAGGCGTGTATCACATATGACGCTTAACTGACTGAAATCAAGTTCAAATGTTGGCCAATGCTGTTACATGCACTTCCAGGAAAGAACCCTTCAGAAAAATATGAATCCAACTCTTATTGTTATATATCGACAAACAACAAACACGCATATATATAAAAATATGACTTATATTTTTATTAATGACGATGAACCGTGTGGCCTAGGGCACAGAGAATTGAGGGAGCGCTTCTAAGGGTTGACGGGGTGACGGGGGAGTGTCGTCGTATCTGTTGCTCCTCTGGTCTGGTCTACTCTGTCCCTCTGTCTCGTCTCTCTGACTTTCTGCTCTGTCTGTGAAATCCGTGCCCGAGGTCTTTTTATAATCTCCAAACCGGTACTTCCGATTTTTGCCTCACCCACGCACGCCCACGCAATTCTCAGAGACACCTGTTCTGTTTGCCTCTTGTAGCCATTTCCGCTACTGCCGGAAATAAGGTCAAACAAACATCCGTTCCTTTCAACGACCGGAAAACAAATAACGGAACATTGGGTTTTGGTGGCAACCAAGCTAAGAGAAAGAAAATTATGAATTCCAAAACCATGGAGAAAGTAACGGATAACCATTAGCTCATTTTTTCAAGAACACTTGGGATTTCACATGTTATATTTAAAAAGAAACCATGGAGAGCCCTAATCACTTATGAAGATACATAGTATTTTTAACAGGTTATCTAGCCTCATCTTTCATCATAATCTTTTTTTTTGTTTTGTTTTTTTTTTGTCAATGGATTCATTCTATGATGAATATTAACCAAATAGATTTTAATACAATGAGAATTTTAACCAAAATTCCGCGAAAGTTCTTCAGGTTACCGATTACTAATTTGCCCGTTCATAGGCACTTGCAGTCACATCAACATAAACTTATATATATATATATATTATATAACATAGTGATGACCCTAGATACTAGACAATTCACAATACAAACCATCACATTATTTTAGATACATTGATGACATTTTCTTATTATGGACTCATTGATTAGAAAAACTAAAAACCTTTTTTATTTTCTGCAACAACTTACACAATACAATTAAATTTACCATGGAGTGCTTATACACATCCGTCCCTTTCTTAGACGTCATGATAAAATTAAACAAACATACACTTTCCACCAGTCTATACAACAAACCCACAAACCAACATAAATTCCTACACTTTAACAGCTGTCATCCCCTTAAATTAAAAAAATCTATCGTATACAGCTCATTTCTAAGAATCAAACGCATATGCTCAGACCATCCAGATTTTCTAAACAACATTAACAACCTAACAAAGCAATTTCTAAAATGTAAATACCCAATAAAAATAATAAAAGAAGCACTAAATAAAACCATCCACATAAATCGTCACACACTTCTCACATATAAGAAAAGAAAAAACAACAACCGAATTCCCATGGTCTTTAACCACAACCAACATTCCCACACACTTGTCAAAAATTTAAAAAATGAGTACAAGAACCTCAAATCAAACAAAAATCAAAGACATTTTCAATAAACTACCCATAAATGCAATGAAACAAACACCCAACCTATCAAATATCCTCACTTCTAACAAATATTTAAATAATACAAACCTATCAGGGAATTTAAAATGTCGGAAACCACACTGTTTAATTTATAAACATTTGGTAACCAACACAACATTCTCTGTACCCAACACCAAAATCAAATTGCACCCACCAAGCCCCACTTGTGACAGCGAAAGCATCATATATTTTCTCTTCTGCTCAATTTGTCCCAATAGTGGATATATTGGCGAATCTAGTAATAGCTTTAGATTTCGCTTCAATAATCCCAAACTCAGTATACGTCAGAATAATATATACTCCCCAATAGCAGCCCATTTCAATCAACCTGGTCATACTTTAGAAAATATATATTTCTGTATTTGTGCATGCGTGTGGGTGGGTGGGTGAGTGTGCGTGCATGTGTTTGTGAATTAGGATAGGAAATTACTGATCCGCTGACCTATGAAGTGGAATTATTATATTGAATCAATTTCAAAGTCTGTTATTAGAAAAATCAGTTCCAATCCTAGGACAGTTTCGTACCGGACATTTACGTCCCTGGATAATTGCGTACCACAGATAAGCTTTTAAAGGCTTTAAAGGCAATTGCCATAACATTTGTTGAAGCATATGTTTTAATCGCAACTTTTTAAAGGAATAGAAGTAATAAAATCACAAATTTATTTTTGCTATAAATGCAATGACACATTAAGTCAGTCAGTTAAATGCCATACGTGATACACACTTGGGCGATCATGTCTCTTTAGATAGCTGACTGATTGGGCAGTCGGTTGCCATTACTATCTGCGGTAGACTGGTGGCCAGCCAAGGCTATAGAACACAGTCTGTCCTGTTATTTAACCCATAACTGGAGGGAAGAAACGGATTAATACCTTTCTCAAAAGTATTTGCGTGTAAGGGAATGCGAGGAATTCAACTGGATTTAGAAATTGGTTGCCCGATTATTCGTTCCGAGCCGATATCTACTGCACCACAACGCACATCCGCTGACAGATTAGGAGTGTTTAAAAAATATTTCAAAACTTTAAAAGTATTGTAGTTTCACATATCAATCAAAATTAATAAATGTTGTGAGCTATCCTTATCTCGACTTCATGAATCTAAACCTAGTACCTGATTGGTTCCTAGGTCTCATAATTTTCTTGTAAATATTACTAGTTGTAACTTTAAATTCAATGCTAATTGTTTTGTCATTAGTACTTCTCCCGTGTCCATATTTTTTTCTGATTTTATCTATTCACTAGCAGTATAGCCCGGCGTTGTTGGGTCTAATGAAAGCTTTAAAACAAATCCATGGTCCTGGAGCTCAGACGCTTTGGACGTTGGCACGAAAGACTAAAAAGCAATAGTTGTTTCCAGTGAAAGCGAAACCGTAGACTGAAAGAAAAATGAATGGATGTAAGTCAAATTTTGATTTCCTTATCAAATAAGTTTTGGTATTTAAACTGAATTTTGAACGCTAAATGAGTTCTCCGATTAAATGGTATCATGGATGAGACTAAGAACTACAATTATATTAGAGCCAAACCCGAAATAAAAGTGCTGAAAAAATACAGATATACAGGCAGATGAACAGACACACACACAAACATCTTGCCTTTATATATATATATATATATATATATATATAGATATATATCTATATATCTATATATATATAGATATATAGATATATATTATCGATTTTCTGCACTATTGTAAGAATTGCAACCTTGAAACTTCTGAATATCATTTCTTATGTCTTTGTCTATGAGTGTATCACATTTGATTAAAATCGGACCACTCCTTCTATAACCTGGTTTTTTCTATTATCGATTTTCGATATTTATCGGGGGTACTTCAACAAAAAACCTAGCTAAGAACACTCGCAGACGCTTATAGTACAACTGTGTAAATTTTCAAGAAAATCGGTTCAGCCGTTTCGGAGTCTATAGTTAACGGACACACACACAGACACACACACAGAGACACACACACACACACACACACAGACAAAGTTCCATTTATAAATAAGTTTAGATTTACATGTGTAGAATAAATATTCACACAAATAAAGGAAAAGGATAGGAATAAACATTTAAGTTTGCAGACATAAATAACTAAAACAACAAATAGGTAGAGAAAAAGAAAAAAATGACGAATGGGAGTGATATAATTTGTTATATCCTGTCTGTGTCCTCTTTTTTGCAGCTGTCTATTCCAAGGATCTGTGTTGTGGTGCAGTGGATATCGGCTCGGAACGAGAAATCGGGGAGCCGAGTTCGAATTCCAGTTGAATTTGTTGCATTCACTTACGCGCAAATACCCTGGAAAAAGGTATTGATCCATCTCTTCCCTCCAGTTATGGGTGAAATAACAGGACAGATTGGGTTCTATAGCCTTGGCTGGCAACCAGTCTACCGCAGAAAGCAATGGCAACCTACTGCGGGATAATCTTCTGCCCAGTCAGTCATGACTCTTTCGAGACATGATCGCCCAAGCGTGTTTCACGTATGGCACTTAACTGACTGACTATTCCAAAATTTTGTCTATGTTTATATTTTTTCATGAGATTTCTTTTGTGTATGTGTGATTTAATGTATCTATTCTCAATTTATTTCCGCTTCACTTCCTCTGTTGAAAACATTTTTTTTAATATTCTGAGTGAATTTATTTATTTTTCAACGGTCTGAAATATCAAATTACATTGTTGAAATAAATCTTGATTTATAACCGTTTATCTATATCTTAAAGGGTATTTTTCCTCTCTATATTTCATAATTCTCTAGATAATATCCATCGGGCTCTTTATTTTTGTATAATTAATAATTCATGATTTTTTAGATAAAATCTTTTGAATTATCCTCTCTGTCTTTAGCGGTCTACCTATATATATATATTAAGGATATGGCTTTTTTGTAATCGTATGTTCCTGCACAATAAATCGATGTACATTTGTTGAAAAATAAATAAACAAATATTAACTTATTTCAATTCATAAAAAAATGAAAATTTGAAATATAAAAATTCATAAACTCTGGATATCTAGCTGTACTGATGAGCTGTAATGCAGCGAAACAGATCTTCCTGTAAATTACTATTTACGCTCTCACACCCTGATTGAGCACTCTGGAAGAATGGTAGAATTTGTAAAAACAGTAGCTACTCTAGCATCTACGCATTGCTCAGAGCACTCTGGCTATTGGCGTATGATACATCATACGCTAAAAAAAGTCTGCCTTCCTCCATAGCTCAGAGGTAGAATCGCCGACTGACGATTTATAATCATTTCTCTCCAAGCAAGGCCGTACTGTCACTGGTGCGCAGGGTTTACATAAGAGGAGAGTGGGGAGAAAGTTATAGGGGGTGTTAGAGAATGGATAAGAGAAAGATGACAACACTGATGTGAAGAGAGCTGTACGAGAGTAGAGTGGAAAGGGAGAAGAACACAATACAAGAGTTGCTGCAATTTTAATATTAATTCGAGATTTTTCTTGTCAAAAGTTGAATAATTTAATACATTCATCATTATGGATTAAAAATAGTAAATTTTAGGTACTGGCATTTAAAGGCTTAGCATGAACGGAGAATTCACGGATTTGAATAAAAAAAATGACGTGAATGATGTGTATATATATATATCAGAGGTAGGATCCAATTCGCTCGGGTTTCCATCCTGGATTAAAAACAATCGGATGTCTAACTGTACTACGGATGACTATTTATATATACTACCGGCCATAATTACTAGGACACACAAGTTTTGTTTTTTTTAAATGGTGTCTTTCATACTATTTTTAGTATTTATTGCCAAGTGGATAATTCTAAATGAAAATAGAATGGTTCTTTTATTATTATTTTGCAATTTTTTTCTTTACTTCAGCCAGCCAATAAGAAGAGACTAGCATGGGGAAGAGAGCACAAAAACTGGCCGGTATTGTATAGATAGATAGATAGATACATACATACATACATACATACATACATACATACATACATACATACATAGTGTATTTGGGCTGCAATTTCTTTTTATACAAATTACATTAAAGACGTCTGACCAGCTATCGCGAATTAAGCTTATTCAATTTTTCTTGCATTTGTAAAAGTCTTTTCTTTTCTGGGCATAAATTGCGTAAAAATCTCTCCAGATGTTTTATATATCCGATCACATTTGGCTATTATATTATTCATTATCAAGGATGATGTTAGTTTCTGTTTTTTTAACTGAATACGTAGATTTATATATGTATATGTATCTGTAATGATGAGATTTTTTTTCGAACACGATCGGCACGGTGTAGCCGTGTTCATAATTGATATACTGGAATTTATATTTTCTTTATATCACTAATGTTTTCATTATTTTCAGCTGTTTTTCTACGGAGATGAGGATATTATGTTCACTTCTATGTTGAGGACTTACTTTGATAGGTTACCGTATGTGTTTAAATGGGTTCTAATGGAGCTATGTTATGAGAGATGTAACGTGAATATTCTTGATAAACGTGTAGGGGTATATCCAATATGATTATTCATGAATTTGGTTTGTTTACGAACTTACATCCTTAAGAGAGCGTGAAAATTAAGAAATAATATTGGTCGTATGTAATTCTGAACTTGCAGATGATTTGTTGTTGTTTACGATTAAGTTAACTGTTTTAAATTTTTTATAACGGATAATTATTTCCTTATTCTAGTTGACTTGGGTGTTTATTTCTTTATAATACTTTCCATCACTATATATATTCATATTAAAAAATCTAGATATTCAGTTAAAAAAAATAATCCTTGATAATGGCTAAAAAACAGCCAAAACTACTTGGAATTATATATTTAGGCATCTTTTACAAATTTATGTCTAGAAAATAAAATATTTGACTGAATTCAAGAAAGATTTAATAATACATCTTTTAGCAGTCGTCCTTGATAAAAATTATATGTATATATAAACATCAACATCACAAATTCTGACCCATTATGTCCTTAAGGGTGAAATGCGTCAAACATTTTTTTTACACTAATATATGATTCCCCCCAACAACTTATCATGGTTAAATTATGCCCTGAATACTCCCTGAAAAATATTCCTTATCTCACTCTACATTCTTCAAACATTTCCCTCACAGAAAAATCATCAGCTTTGTGAAGAGACTGCGGTGGAAACGCATTTTTACCTATTCCACTCCGACATTCGAGACAAAAACGTGGATACCTATTATTCTGAAGTCCCAGAAGATGCCACCTCCTTGAAAGTTCCTGGAACTCAAAGATCAAGTCACATGCCTTCAACTGGCAAAGAAAAAATTACTACTAAAATTCAGCTAGCTTAACCCTATAAAAAATCAATACCGCCCAACCCCTTCCTTTACTAGAGCAAACCTCTGGTCATAGAATTTTTCCTCATTCTTTGTATATATGGGGTTGAGAAGCATGTCTTAAAATTACATGTTGAAAATGCTTATTTCCCCTCTCAGCTTTATCAGAATTTACAGATATATATATATATATATATATATATATATATATATATATTGTAAGAAAGTTATGGAACACGTAGGTTTTAAACCCATTGTTCATGCATTTACTTTTATAAAGAGTGCTCGATACAACGTAGAGCTTTATATTTTAATGGTTACAATATATATATATATATATATATATATATATATATATATATATATATATATATACCTGCTTTACGAAATGAAGACTCAATAAAGTCGAGTGATCATTTAAGGCGTAAAACTGCAATCACCATGAAGCATTGATTTTAATGGCCAGCTTTTTCATTTTTATTCCGCTCTCTCTCACTCTCATCATATATATATATATATATATATATATATGCGTGTGTTTGTGTGTGTTTTATCCACATAATGGAAACTACCATGTATATTACTATGACTAATTTTCCGATTTGTTGATTCTATATTAAGATGAGATAAAATTATTTTATTTATTTATAGAGCTACCATTGTTTGCTTATACAAAATGAAGCTAAAATATGCATCCACATCGGTGTCTGGCTTCAACCCACGCATATTCACTTTTATAATAATCTCTAAACAACACATGTATTAGACAAACTTCTAAATGTACACTTTTAAAAACATGACTATTAATCTTAACCGCTGAAAAACACACAAATTCAAATCTAAACATGCATGTATATAGGTATGCACTGTACATATACATATATATGTATGCACAGGCAATTTCACCCACAATAACGTATTTGGCATTATGTTGTCTTTTGTTTGCATGTGCTTTGGAAAAGTATATAAAGCGAAAGTATTCAAAAGATCTCGCGATATCTTTGTGCCAATGTCACGCGTGATCTTGACTGCAGTGGACGCGGGCGCTTTGCAATGGATAACGTTATTCAGTTTAGAAAAATTGTTTTCTACTCGCTGTGTTCATTTGTGCCTTTCATTCAGTTTGGAGTAAAGAGGGTAAAAAATGAAAAGGTGCAGAAGAAGGGGTCGGAAGGGAGAAAGGTAGGAAGAAACAAGAGTTTTGCTAAGTATTCATGTTCATGGTAAATAGCCGAGTAAATGAGCAGATAAATGTCTGCGGAAAATGATGCATAAAGGCAACAGGAGGAATAAACATAGCAATTACAGATAGAAAATATATATATATATATATATATATATATATATATATATAAACGGAGGTGGGAATAAGAAAATGAAAACAACTACTATACGCTGACAAATATCTATAAGATAAATAGATTTGGATACAGACAAACATAATTAAGCTAAGATAGATCAGAACAGACGATAGATAGATAGATAGATAGATAGATAGATAGATAGATAGATAGATAGATAAGAAATAACAAATAAAAAAGCGCTAAATAAAATTATTGGATAAGTTAATGACACATGCTTTCAGGAGAAAATTGCAACGTATATATATATATATATATATATATATATAAAATAATGATGATACTATTTTGGTTGTTCGATAGAAAGAAAGACACACACACACACACACATATATATATATATATATATATATATATGACAAAATAGATGGAGAGAGAAAGGCTAAATTCATGATTTGTACTAGGAACCGTGAAGTTGACATCTACATAATACTCAAGAAAATGTCACACTGGTAAGTTCAAGTGGATAAATCAAGAAAGCAATAATTTCCTAAATTTTTGGAATGCTCAAAGTGCAAACTTTGCTCTTTTCGTTGTGTCTCGTTTTTTTTAACTGTTTGTGCAAACCTTTCTCATGATTTCAATGATTTTCTCTGCTTGCTTTCATTTTGTTTTCTCCAACATTCATTCAGTTTTCTCTATTTCCAAATTAGTCGGTTCTCTTGCTTTCTTCATCCTTTTTTAATTCATTCTTTCGTTTTAAACGATGGAACTTAGTTTTCTTCTCGTTTTTTTTCGGGTTTTTTTTTCGATTTTCTAAATTAAATGCTAATTCATTCGTTTATATTCAAGTTTTTGTTTCATTTTTGTTTTTAATGAAGTATTAGGAAACACGAAAATGTAATTAGAAACCAAGAAAAGAGAGACGAACTGCTATATTATAGCAGTCCTCTTAAATGACAGTAAATGCTGGACAATATTTTCATAGATGAAAAGAGGATCTGAGACAGCAGAGATGTGGTTCTACAGAAGACTGCTGAGACTACTATGAACGGAATATCTAAGCTACGAGAAAATTTTAAAGAAAAAGAAAGATAAAAGGGAAATTATATATGAAATCATAAACCAGAGTTTGAATTTATAAGCATTATGTGGAAAGAATGCTTAGAAAAGTTAACACTCATATGACGTACTGAAAGTAAAAGAATCAAAGAAAAGCTTAATAAACAACTTTATGAACTTCTGTAAGCGGATGGCGGAATAGGGCATAGATGTGATAGCCAAACATTGCTAAGAGTTATAGAGAATCGGAAGTTGTGGAGAGTCATATCTGAAGGGATACTGAGCATAATATTTTCTATTTTTTTTCGGTTTTTGCTGTAGTTATATAATGTTATTACCGTTCAGGTTAGATATCTTTCGTGTTCTTTTTTTATTTAATTTCTATTTAAGAAAGTTTACATTTTTTTTTTTTCATTTTACTTCATTTCCCGCCTTTCGGGTCTATTTCATCTAACATTGTTTCTTTTCTCTTTCTTTTAATGTTCATTTTCTCGTCTTTGTTTTCTTCTTTCTTTCTTACTTTCTTTTTTTGTTTCCTTGCTTTCTATCTCTCTGTACCGCTTTTCTCTTTTTAGATTTCTTTTTATACGAATGTATCGCTTGACCTTTCGTTTTCATGACGCTCTTTTTTCATTGTATTTCTTCTTTACACAACTTCTGTAAATTATTCAATGCATTTCTTATTCATTTGTTGTTTTGACGATGATCGCTAAAACTAAAAAACCTGCCGCATCACAACAAAGAAAGTTAAAAAAAAAAATACAGCAGTTTGGTAAATGGCACGGAATTTTAGCGAAAATCGAATAAAAGAGTCAGTCAAGTGCCATACGTGATACACGCTTAGGCGATCATGTCTCGAAAGAGACATGACTGATTGGGCAGAAGAATATCCCGCAGTAAATTGCCATTGCTTTCTGCGGTAGACTAGTTGCTGGCCAAAGCTATAGAACCCAATCTGTCTTGCTATTTAACCCATAACTGGAGGGAAAAGACGGATTAATACCTTTCCCAAGGGTATTTGCGCGTAAGTGAATGCAATGAATTCAGCTGGAATTTGAACTCGGCTCTCCGGTTTCTTTGTTCCGAGCCGATATCCACTGTACCACATCGCACATCCAATAAAAGAGTACACATCAAAAAAGCAAACAAATGATTAGTGAGTTGAGAATAACAAAGAATAAGTGGGATGCGTTAAAATTAAAGAATGGTGTATGAATATATTTCATATGTTTAATCTTTTGTAAACGTACATGATTTTATGAAAATAAGATCTCAGAATAAATCTACTCGTCTTATTAATTAATTATTGCTAAATTGGCTTATACTTCCCGATTCTTTATTTTCGTTACATTTCATATTTTTCTGTCTTTCATGTTATCAGTGTGACTCAAAATCTTATTGTAGATCTATTTTATTCTGTCTTCATCTTTCTAGTTATTTTCTCAATTTTCATGCCTGCATGTTAATCTCTCTCAAATTCTCTCTCTCTCTCTCTCTCTCTCTCTCCCCCCTCTTAATGCACACACACACACACACACGAATTTTGATATATAGACGTAATCTAAATGTCTTCCTCTAATATCGGGTCATGAATCTCGGTCTCGGACCTCTTCTTTTTATGTCTGGTCGACAAATTTTAAATAATATTTTTTCTCTCTTAATCCTTCTTCCTTTTTTTTTAACTTCCTTTGCATCGATATGTTTTTGAGCTCCTTCGGGTATGCGAATTTTTGTACTATATTTGAATTAATATTTTTTGTTTTTAATCGCTGTTAATAACGCAAGAATTTTCTCGCTGAAATAGCTAGTCAACGGAATGTAAATTTCGGAATTTATTGATATAACAATGTATATATGTATATATTCACAGAACTCAAAAACATAAAAACGAATTCAAAAAACAAAATATCAGCACTTCTTTGTTCTGGTTTCCATAATTCATTCTACTATGAAGGTTTAATAAAAGTGAGACATTTTCGATTAAAAGTCGCATATTTGTTATTTATCCTATCACACACACCCCCCCCCCCCCCACACACACACACACACACATATATATATATATATATATATATATATATTGAGCATCGTTAATTAAGTAATGAATTAGAATACTCACAGCTACTAGCGTATGTTTACGTGGTATATCACAGGCTAAAAGTCTGCTTTCTTCTACTGAGCGTCTATAGCGCTTATAGAATCGCTGACTGATGTTAATTCAGTCAGATTTCAATACTGGCTAAAAGCATTCGGATGTCTAACCGTACAGGTGAGCTGTGATACAGCGAAACAGATCTGTCTGCGGATGACCATATAAGCCTTGGTAATAATGACAGACCTGGTTTCGTGGTTAAGTTCCCCATACATTTTCTCAGGTGATCTTACAACCTCTCAGTTTTCAACTGATAAACTACGCGAAAACCGTCCGAATACTTCACCTATTAAAGCGCTTTCAGCCAAACGCCATCAAGAAGGATGATTTCTATTCTACCTCCAACTGGCGCTTTGTCTGTGATTTTTAGCGATGCTGACATAAAAGAAGGATTGCTGCCTAATTACGCAGTATATATATATATATTTCATTTATAAACGAGTTATTTCGCTACCTTGGTTTCCACCATGAGTAGTTTCTTCAGACGATTTTTAAATTATTAAAAATCGCCTGAAGAAACCACACATGGTAGCGACATAACTCGTAGCGAAATAACTCGTTTATAAATGAAAAATATTCAATAGTTCTACAATATAATTGTATAGAATATAGAACACTTTTTAATACAAATGTGTACTGGTCTAACCCTATTATGGCCAACAACTAAGTATCAAACAACATTATATATATATATATATATATATATGAATAGAATGTAAAGAACAATAGGGTAAAAGTGTCTTTAATTTAATGTTTCATTTTTATCAAGCTTCTTCGGAGATATATTAAAGACGAATGCTCGGCTGGATTTTTTTTTTAAATCGACACGTTTAACGTTCTACGCCGATCATTGCTCTGCGGCGTTATCGATTATTGGAATATGCCATTAATTACGTAAGAATTGCATGTGTGTAATATTTATACGCGTTTGTGATAGTTCACGTACTATTTACATTAGGTAAATCATCGTATACACCATGTTGACTAAAACTTTTTTTTTGATTTTCACTGATGATTTTGTCAATATATATCTCCATGTTATATCATTAATTTGATACAGCTTTTTGTGCAATAGTTGCTGAATTTTTATTTGTTATTTTCATATATTACATAGAAACATTAATTGTTTATTCTTTATTTTATAGATTTGATAATAAGTGGCGAATCAACTGCAATTAGATCCGCCCTATGCTACCTGTGGTAGAAAAGACTGAGAGCAAGGACAACGACAAAAGGTATAAAATATGTGTAAGGTCCATAAAACCGGTTCACACGTTTCAAGGAATGTAACACCAGACTCAAAGACAAATCATGGTTATGGAAACCGTCTGTTTCCCTGACTTTGGAAAACCACCTGTTGCGGAAAATGAGACCTTGCTTGAAATGGTTGAACGAGAATCAAGCATAAGCACTCGTGCATCGCCGGCAGAACTTGGTCCTTCACGACGTCTCATCAATTTACACCTGCATAAATTTGGCTTTGTGAATAGACATTGTCTATATGTTCCTCATGAACTGACCAATACCCAAGTTCATCGATGTGCTACTACTTGTAAACAACTGATAGAAAATTCCCAAGATGCACATTTTTGGCGTCGAATGGTAACCGGGGACGAAATATGGATTTTTATAATCCTAATAAGATAAATCACTGTACATACTCTCATGTTGTGTGTTTGGCGGAATTTCGAGGATGTGTTTAATTTTCAGTTTGTTCCAGATCGTCATGATTTGACCCTGTCCTTTATACTCAACAACTGCAACGAGTAAATGATTTTTTAAAGTCCCACTCATTGGTCTTGGTCATGACAATTCCCCAGTACAAACTACCAATATGTACAAGCGCAAACCTTCGGACTGGACGTACTGCTTCGACCAATTCCAGTTGTTTAATCATCAAATTACAACAGTTTCCTAAGCATTGCTTTTTTTCTTACTTTCATGGAGGTTCAACAATATCGAGGAATTTTCAAAATGGGCGCAGAGAGAATTTTTCCTCTAACCCAGCCATATTGTATAAGCATAAAATTGAGCTGCTGGCACCACGAGGACGACATACAATAGAATATTATGGGATATCAGTCAGTTAAGTGCCATACGTGATACACGCTTGGGCGATCATGTCTCGAAAGAGACATTACTGACTGGGCAGAAGATTATCCCGCAGTAGGTTGCCATTACTTTCTGCGGTAGACTGGTTGCCGACCAAGGCTATAGAACCCAATCCGTCCTGCTATTTAACCCATAACTGGAAGGAAGAGACTGATTAATACCTTTCCCAAGGGTATTTGCGCGTATGTAGTTTGGTTGAATTATATCGAAAAATATTTTATACGAAAAAATCAATATAGCACACACAAACACACATGTTAGACACACGCTCGGATGTGCGTTGTGGTACAGTGGATATCAGCTCGGAACGAGAAACCGGAGAGCCGAGTTCGAATTCCAGTTAAATCCATTGTATTCACTCACGTGCAAATACCCTTGGGAAAGGTATTAATCCGTCTCTTCCTTCCAGTTATGGGTCAAATAACAGGACAGATTGGATTCTATAGCCTTGGTCGGCAACCAGTCTACCGCAGAAAGCAATGGCAACCTACTGCGGGATAATCTTCTGCCCAGTAAGTCATGTCTCGAAAGAGACATGATCGCCCAAGCGTGTATCACGTATGGCACTCAACTGAATGACTGAGACACACGCTCAAACATACGCATATTTAAAATTTTTGAATCCGCTAAGCCAACATTGTGAATTATATCTATATTTTGCACACGAGAAAACTCATAAGTAATTACACATCTTTTTTATCAACTCTTTCGAATAGTCAGCCTCAAATATTTAATTCAAGTAATTTACAAAAATACAGGGGATATGCTTTGAGGTGCAATGGATATCGAGTCGAAATGAGAAATCAGAGAGCCGAGTTCGAATTCAAATTAAATTCCACTTACGCGCAAATACCTTTGCTGTGGGCTGAATAGCAGGACATATTTGGTTCTATAACCTTAGTTGGCAACCAATCTACCGCACAAAGAAATAAGCAACCTAGAGCTAGAAATTTTTCTGCGTAGTCAGTCATGGATCGAAACAGATATGACCGCCTAAGCGTGTATCACATACGGTAATTAACTGAAAGGGTCAACAGTTATTTAGGCGATAAAATTGTAGAGAGATATGATCACCCAAATTTGCATCACGTATGGAATTTAACTGACAGAGACATTGGCATAAACCAGTATCTCTTCTATGAATGTCAGAATATTCTTTTCTAAGAATTCCGAATATACATGCATAAATATTTTTTGCATGTTCCATATTTTGCTTTCCTTTTACTTATTTCATCTTATTTTAAAAATTAAATTCTTTTGTTTTTTTGGTCAGTCGCAAATGAAGTAATATATATATATATATATATATTCCAGGGGTGGCCAAACTTGTTTAATGTAAGAGCCACATACGATAAAATTCAGTTATTTCAGAGCCTCAATACAAGAACAAATCTTACAAATACGTTTTTGCTGCTTTCACATTAGCGTTAAATTTATTTTTTTAATGCAATAGACTTTCAATTTATGACAGTAAATAGGTAAAAAATTTGACATTTTTTTAATTTAACTTTCATATTGTGTAAAGCTCAGCCAACATATTTCCACGAGCCGTAGATTAAATATCACAGAGGTGCATCTCGCTAGCGAGCCGCAGTTTGGCAACTTTTTACACACACACACACACACACACACACACACACACACACACACACACACACACACACAGACAGAGTAACACACACAAAAAAACAGTAGGACACAAACACACACACAAACACTTACAAACACACACACACACACACTCACAGACAAACTCACACACAAACACCCAAACACACACACTCACACACACTCACACACAAACATACATACATATTTACTTACTTAATTTTACCTACTTTTCTATTTCTTTTTATTGAGGTCTACATACGTGAATTGCAATACATCCATTTTTAATTTCACTATTAATTTAATTCATTAAACATTGTTTTTTGACCATTTTTCTTTCTCTGCCTTTTTTCTTGCTACTCCGTTATTAATACACACACACACACACACACACACACACACACACACACACACACACACACACACATATATATATATATATATAATCCACTGAAGATCTCACGGTAGGATCATTTTCGTAAAATCTAAGCAAAGGACGAAGTATTATAATCTAGAGAGAATTTTAATCTCTATCGTGCCGAGAACTTTTCAGCACTATATATATATATATGGATAGATGGTATGAATTTTTCCCGTCTTCGCTCTCGTGTCCTGTAGCCATGATGTACTGATTACAATGAACTGCTCGCTTGCACCAACAAAGCCTCTAACTTCGAAAACATGCATACCGCTTCCCCTTACGCACGTCCCAATGTCAATATAAAAAGCGATTACTTTTTACCTAATCTCATCTGAATCGCCAGTAATGAATGTAATGCTTTCGATACCGCCACTCTACCCCTTTGGTTTTCTCTTTTCGTAGTCTGGCCAAGCCACAGCCAGCCGATTTCAATTCAATTGATCATAATAACGAATTAGCGGACAGTTACGGCACGGATTCGCTCTGTGTGCCTCAAAAGCGTCGCCTTTCAGAAGCAAGAATTGTTCATTGAATGCCAGCTTTTTCAAGCTTTCGATCGTGCAAAGACTCTGTTTAGCAGCGGGTGATTTTTTCGGAATGTTCCATCACGGTCTTCTGTTGTTGGCAATCAAGCACTGAAGCAGCGTGAAACGGCGATCTCTTTTAAGGTAATTATGTCCCAATTCCATCGTGCTGATAGCAACAATTACGACCCAGGGATGCGGACGGGAACGAACAGAGTAGCCAATAACAAACGCTGCCGTATGTGTCAGGAGTCGGCCATTGAAAACAACCCCGCACTTGTAGATAATACATGAAATTCATTCTTCTTTTTTTCTCGCTACACGATTTGTTTTTTGTATACAAGCAAGTAGAATATTGACCTGTACTCAGAATGTGTCATTTCTGTGTAAGAATTTATAGGCTACTTCATTAAATGGTTGCGTAAAATTTACGTTTGCATTTAATAAAATCCTAAGAAAGACAGGAGATTTGTGGAAAAACGCCAGAATTTCTTAGTAATATATATATTTAGTTATATGATTTACTCATATTCTGACGAAAGTGTTCATTTTTAATGTTGTTTGGTTACTTTAGAAACATATTACGACACAAATCGACTGATTATTTGGGTTCTCAAAAAGGCGGGAAAATATCTTAAGCAGACGACTGCTTCTTACTTCATGCGACCCTTTCAGTGCGGTTTCTGTCTCTACGGCTTTCTTTTCTCTCCTTGTTTTTATATGAAATTTTGAAAGGCTTTAGACGACTTGATTTGAAACTCTTTTCAACTAGAAAAAAAAATCTTGTTCTTTTGATTAGCCAAAATGATTTATTTTACGACGTTCGTTTTTTTTTTTTTTTCGGAAGTTATGCTTGGAGTCCTTCTTGTTTTGGCTCATTTCTAGATACAATTAACTAAACCTTAGGCAAGCAAAACTCCGTTTTGCCACTTTCGTTTAATCCTTTTTCTTCCTCTTTTACATGACATTTGCATTTACATGAGTTGAAAGTGAAGGTTAGAGAGAGATAGAAAACGGTGTGTATTTTTTTAAGGAAAGCAAATACATCATTTTAATTTTTTTAATATTTTACTTTTCTATTTTAATTTTAAATTTTGCCACGCTATAAAATTGATAGAATTCTTGAACTCAGTAATGAACTGCTATATAATACCACTTCTCCTATATGGATTTGAATGCTTGATAATTTCTTCACAAATATAGAAGTAATTTGAAGCAACATAAATGTGGTTCTACAGAAGGAAGCTGAGGACACCATGAACTGAACAAGTCAGTAACGACAACGTTTTAGAGAAATGAAAAGAAGTTGGAGAAGATTGGTGCATACGACGGTCGAAATGTCATGAATATGGCAATAAAAATGAGAACAACAGTCCGCACAATGTAAATAGTGTAAATAATTACAATACCTCATCTCAGAAATATAGACAGATATTGAAGGTGAATATGTCAACAAAGATGAGGACAAAAGAACGAACAATGAAAACTTGTTAATAAATCCAATATCTCATCAAAGAATATAGAACAATAAAAAGGACATTTTTACTTAACATTAAGAAGAGAGAGTTGAGATTTCTAGAAAACACAATGAGGAAAGAAGAGTTGGAAAATTTGATACTCACAGGAGAGACTAATGGCAAGAGGGACAGATTAAAATAATGCATAACCTACTGACTAAACTTGAGTAAATGAATAGCTGAACAAAATTTAGGAGAGGTAGCAAAAAAAACAGTATTGTTCTTACAAAGTATCACTATTACTGGAGGATTTTCTATTAACACAGTGTGGGATATTTAATAGCTAATATGATCAATGTGTAAACAAAAAGAAATGAATCTAAATTAAATTTCAAATTATCATTTTCTCTTTTTCATTCGTGCACAAACGTAAACATAAACTTAGTCTGATGATGTACTAAAGTAAAACGCGTCATACGAAAACTTTTTTCCACTTTGTCATGAATATCACAATAGGCGCCTGTTCACATCTGCTCGCAATGAGTGCAAGAGAACCCTAAATGACGCCAAACGGTTGTTTGCTGAGAGAATGCGACAGCGCATAGATGACCGCAAGTTCGGCTCCAAGGACTATTGGAGGATTTGCAAACGAGTGCTCAACAATAGTAAATCCTCAATATCTCCTTTAATCCATGAATTTGAGGTTCTCACGTCATCTGCGGACGAAGTTGAGTACTTTGCCCGCAGATTCTCATCCAACTCCACATTTGACTCGTCCGGAGTACACCCACCCGACTTCCCTATTAGAACTGAGGCCAAACTGCACGACGTATATATTACCCCGATAGTAGTATCCTGAGTAATTTCAAAACTCGACCCCATAAGGCGAGTGGAGACGATGGAATCCCGAAGATAGTCCTTAAGAGGTGTGCTCCTGAACTTTCCCCTGTCCTCTCTAAACTGTTCAACTACTGCCTTTCTGCTTCCTGCTTTCCTGCATGCTGGAAGTTCTTTTCAGTCATTCCTGTATTTAAGAATTTTGGTGAACCCTCGGACCCATCCAACTATCGCCCTATCAGTCTTCTACCGATATTCGGGAAAGTATTCGAGGCCATAATCAATGCTGAAATAGTTCAACATCTTACTGCCCACAGACTCTTCTCTGACAGGCAATATGGCTTCCGCTTTGCCAGGTCCACGGCCGACTTGCTAACAACCGTAACGGAGTACATGCTCCAGGCCCTTGATGAGTCTGACGAGGCTCGCGTGGTTGCTCTGGACATCTCCAAGGATTTCGACAGGGTTTGGCACTTTGGCCTTCTATGCAAGCTACGGGGTTACGGTATTACCGGTCGCCTGCTTGACCTAATCTTTTTTAATCTTTTTTAAATAACCGCAAAATGAAGGTCATTTTGAATGGGCGTGCCTCTTCATCCTACAGCACGAATGCTGGTGTCCCACTGGGCTCTATGCTGGGCCCGACGCTCTTCTTTATTTTCATCAACGATCTCCCAGATGAGATCAAGTCCCAAGTAGGCATCTACGCAGATGACACTACAATATACTCCCGCACCAGTAAGAAACCTCTCGTTGCGGACAGACATAATCTCGCTGCTGACCTTGAACGGGATCTACACTGTTGTCTGTCAACCATCACAGGCAACCTCTCCTGCCTCCCATAAGCATCGACCAAGCGAGTCTCCCTGAGAGCAACACACTACGCCTCCTCGGCCTTACCCTCTCCTCAGACCTCAAATGGAACCACTATGTTGAATCCATAGCTAGATCTACTGCTAAGAAGGTTGGGTCACTATATCGATCCAGGATGTTTCCGCCTGAATCCATCCTGCATATATACAAGTCAACCATCCGTCCGTGCATGGAGTACTGCTGCCATTTATGGTCAGGCGTCCCTGCCGTTCTCCTCAGTATTCTCGACAGGCTCAAAAGAAGAGTCTGTAATGTGATACGTACTGATCTGGCGACTCGACTGCAGCCACTTCCCCACCGTCGAAATGTGGCCTCCCTTTGTCTATTCTATAAATACTTTCATGGTTTCTGCTCGGACGAACTTAAGTCACTTGGTGCCTCCTCAACAGGTGTTTACTCGTGCAACCAGACGGGCAACTGGGTCCCACCCATTCACAGTCAGTTTAGCCAAATGCAGACGACAATTCTACTCCTGCAGCTTCTTTTCTCGCACTTCCCGCCTGTGGAACTCGCTCCCATATTCTTGCTTTCATGACGGCTACAACCTCCAGAAACTTAAATGCAATGTTAATACCCATCTATTAACCACTGGACTCGAGCTCTTTCCCCACCCCCGTATATCCTTCCCTTTCTCTCCACCTATGTATCTGTCATCGCACCTGCATTCTCAGCTTTCTATTGTTCCTTTCTATCTAGTTTGTACTCCTCAATCTTTTCTAATTAATCTTTTTACAGTTATGTAGCCCCTCTGCTCATCAGTGGCATTTCTGCCTTGCTCGAGGTGAAATGATTAAAAAAAATATTATCCCTAAAATTGGTTTTGATATATGTATAAAAATCATACCAATTGTGGCTTCAAGCAATGTTTGTCAACTTATTATCCTTCCCCTACTTACTCCGTTATCCGTTTCGGTATGTCCCGGGAAGGGATATATTCGAGGTAGTTAAGCGGTTTTGACAAAGATAACTGGGTAGGACAACCTAGTACTCAGACGCAATGAACGGTACCCGTCGTATGCAGTATCCTGAAACGTATGTGTAGTCAATTGTATCAGTAAATCAATATTTTAGTTAGTCAGTTAAGAGCCATACGTTATACACGCTTGGGCGATCATGTCTCGAAAGAGACATGACTGACTAGTCAGAAGATTATCCCGCAGAAGTTTGTCATTACTTTCTGAGGTAGATTGGTTGCCAGCCAAATCTGTTCTGTTATTTAACCCATAACTGGAGGGAAGAGATGGATTAATACCTTTCTCAAATCAATATTATCAAACTAAAATCCTCGCACTCTAAAATTATTTCCTGGCTTTAAAAAACCTGCAAAAGATTCATAGAACGTAACCAATGAATCAATAAACACGCAATTATTTTCAGTAAATCAAGTAAATTAAAAATCTGATTCTATAGTTTTTATGCAGTGTCCTTTAGGATGTTGGTGATAATGTCTTTTCACAATTGCCGGTCTCTTAATTTAATATTTCAATTTTAAGAGTAGCAGTTTTCAATATTGATTTACACCCACGAAAATTGAACAGGTGTAGAGGCTCATCCCTTGTTCCCTGTTTAGGATGTGGTTTCCGGCTTTCTCTTTTCCAATCTTTTCACTCTTACGTAGACCCCTGCACAACAGTGGCCTTACCGCCTTGCCCTGGGTGATATGATTAAAAAAAAACAAAAAATACCAACATGTTATTATAGACACAGCGGCAGGGACAAAATAGCAGCATAATTATCAGGTATCGCATATAATACAACATTTAGACACCTAATGTTATCCTGAAGGTACTAGGTCGAAAAGTCGTGCTTATAAAAACACTAGCAGTATAGCCCGGCGTTGCTCGGGTGTAATGAAAGCTTTAAAACTAATCCATGGTCCAGGAGCTCAGATATTTTGGACATTGGCACGAAAGACTAAAACGCAATAGTTGTTTCCAGTTAAAACGAAATAGTAGACTGAAAAAAAATGAATGGATGTAAGTTTAGTGAGAATCGGATAAAAATTGTGGATTTTTTAAAAGGACATACAGACAGATAAACAGACACACACACAAACATCATGCCTTTTATATATATATATATATATATATATATATATATATATATATATATATATATTATCGATTTTCTGCACTACTGTAATAACTGCAACCTTGAAACTTCTGAAATTTCGTTTCTTATGTCCTTGTCTATGAGTGTATCAAATTTGATTAAAATCGGATCACTCCTTCTATAACCCGATTTTTTCGATTATCGATTTTCGATATTTATCGGGGGTACCTCGACACAAAACCTAGCTAAGAACACTGGCAGACGCTTATAGTACAACTGTGTAAATTTTCAAGAAAATCGGTTCAGCCGTTTCGGAGTCTATAGGTAACGGACAGACACACACAGATATACACAGAGACAAAGTTCCATTTATAAAATAAGTTTAGATTTATATGAAAGATAATTTAGAATTTCGTTTCTGAGATGAAAAATTTTTAATATATTTCTATTATATCGAACTGCTGATCTCATATTGATTTATATAAATGTTATTATAGACACAGCAATAAAGACAACATAGCACAATAATCAACAGGTATCCTTGATGATGAAAAAAAGTACTTGGTCAAACTTTTTGGTTGATGAAAATGTTATTTTCATCAACCAAGATAATATAGTACTTCATTTCTGAAGTGAGTACTTTCACTTATCTTTCTATTATTTCGAAATATCGATCTCATATTGATTGATAAATATATCATTATAGACACAACAATAAGAAAAACTCGAACCATAAACAAAAGATTTTTTTTGTTGTTTTTTCTTTAATCGTTTCACCCCGAGCAATCCGGTACCGCTACTGATGCGCAGGGGGCTACAAAAGAGAAGATTAAAACTTTAAGCAGGGGGAGAGTGAAAAAAAGACGAACCGTTTACTGGGGCGTCATAGAAAGAGCAAGAGAATGATGGGAATAATAGTGTGAAGACAATTGCGAGGGTAAAGTAAGAAAGGAAAAGAACAAGATATACGAGCTGAAGGGCAGAAGACAAGAGAAGGACAAGAGTCAAGTCGACAAGAGATGGGAATTGACTTTGCATTTAAATTCTTATAGATTATTGCTGTCAGGAAAGCAAGTATAGCGAAGGGCGTTCCACAGCCGGGAAGTACGAGAAAGGAAGCTGATGGAGTAGACGTGGCGGCTGCGTTTAGTTAATTTAACTGTAAAAGGGTGGGACATTTTTGCCAGTCTGGTTGCTCGAGTAAATTCTTGTGGAGGGGCATCAGAGAGAGCAGAAGCCATGAAAATATTGATAGAATAGACAGAGGGAAGCCACATCCCGCCGGTGAAGAAGTGGCGGGAGCCGAGCCGATCACGTTACAGATTCTTCTTTAGAGCCTCTCGAGAACACTGAGATGAATGGCTAGGGGCGCCAGAGCAGATATGAAAACAGTATTTAATAGCTATTCCTGATGATGACCAGAAGTTACTTGGTCGAAACGTTATGTCTATAACAACATTTATATCAACCAAAATAAGGAAAATAATTCAAAATAATACAATCATATCTAAAAATACTTATGAATCCAAGTAGCATATTAGGAAAAGTGGTACGATACCGTCAGGAACAAATGTCTAAAAACGTAACTTTAATGTGGTGTAGTGCATGTAGATGTTGGTTTCTGGTGTCTGTTAGTCATCAATCTAATTCTTGGATTGGGTAGTGAATCACCATTTTAGCAGGAATGAACAATGAACAATAACTGATATTTTGTCAGTCAGTTCAGTGTCATACGTGGTATCACACTGAGGCGACTATGTCTCTTTTGATCTATGACTGACTAAGCAGAAAATTTTCTCCAACTTCTTATTCCGAGTCGATATCCATCGTTCCACTGGGGAATTGTATCATTAGACAAAATCTTACAATAATCAACAGATACATCATATCAGACAAACAATGAACTCCTGATGATGAGTAGAAGTTAGTTTCTCGAAGCATTGTGCCTATAATAATAACCACTATTCTATTTTCGCACATATCGCCTGTGGAATTCTATTCTGGTTTATTACTTGCCTGCTACCAGGGAATTTTATTAAATTTCACGTCAGTCACCATCTTCAGTCTTCCTAAATTTCTGTTAATGTCATTTCTCCTCAACAAACGTTTTCTCACTTTCTTTAATTTACAAATAAAAATAGCGCAGTTTAAAGAAAATGCAATGCAAGTGGTAGTGTTTCAGTGCTGTTTTCCTTGTAAGTAAAATTTTCCTCTCAATCTTATAATACTTATTTTCTGAAAAGCCCTTTTTCTTTCCTGATGTGCACACTTTCAGTCGTCATCTCAAACAAGATGAGAACAACAGTTTGAAATAATGCAACATTATTCCTGATTCTTCGCAGCGTTTAGTTCTTAACTATAACTTTTTGAGACTTGTTCTACCATTCATTTATTCTGTTTCCTCCTTCTTCTTCTTCTTCTTCTTCTATGTGCCTTGTCTTTTCAAGACGTAGGCAATCATGGATTTCCACGTCTCCCTATCCCTAGTGGTGCTTAGCACGCTTTTTTCCTGTAACAACTCGCAACCTCTGTTCCACCTACTCAGACCCTTCAAATATGTTATCCGCTGCTTTCTTCCGTTTCTTTTTCTCTCTACCTGGCCCGTTAGTATCAGGTTCTCCGGGTCCTCCTTCCTCATTGCATGTCCCAGGAATTTCAGTTGTCTCCTACTGATGCCCAATATGAATTTCATTTTCGTTTTCATTCTTTCCAACACTGGGAAGTGTTCTAACAGGAGATGGAAAGTGCGACACAGAGATCCGAAGGCGAATTAGCATGGCGAAGGACACGTTCCAGAATCTGAGTGAAGTATTAAGACACAGGAAACTTTTACTGGAAACAAAGAAGAAAGTATTAGATTGCTATGTGATGTCAGTTCTTCAATGTGGCAGTGAATGCTGGACAATATAATCAAAGATGAAGGGAAAATTTAAAGCAACGGAAATGGGGTTCAACAGAATGATGCTGTGGTTATCATTATATTATTGCTCATATGCTTGGTCCATGATAACCACAGCATCATTCTGTTGAACCCCATTTCCGTTGCTTTAAATTTTCCCTTCATCTTTGATTATATTGTCCAGCATTCACTGCCACATTGAAGAACTGACATCACATAGCAATCTAATACTTTCTTCTTTGTTTCCAGTAAAAGTTTCCTGTGTCTTAATACTTCACTCAGATTCTGGAACGTGTCCTTCGCCATGCTAATTCGCCTTCGGATCTCTGTGTCGCACTTTCCATCTCCTGTTAGAACACTTCCCAGATATTTATATCTTTGTACCTGCTTGATTCTACTACCTCCCATCTGTATTTGTCATTTTGAGCTGCTTTTTTTGCTGATGCATTCGGTTTTCTTGCAGTTTATTTGTTGTTCTTTTTGTCACTGTCTCCTGCTACCTTCTGTAGGAGGTCTTGTAGTTTTCTTTTCCGTGTCCGCAATCAGCACTGTATTATCTGCGTATCTTATGTTGTTCAAATTGTGGTCTCCGATGACAAATCCTGGCATAACATCTAGGGTCCTCAAAATATTCTCGCTGTACTAGTTGGACATATCTGGAGAAAAGACACATACTTGTCTTACGCCCCTTTCTAGCTTTGTAAATCTGCTGAATTCGTTACTTTTCTGTATGCAGGCAGTTTGCTGCCTGTAGAGATTCTTAATTACTCTTATGTCTTTCCTAAAAATGGCGAAGCTGCTGAGCATCTCCATCAATTCTTTGTGGTGTATTTTGTCGAACGCCTTCGCATAATCGATAAAAGATAGGTTCAAGTCCTTCTTCATTTGTAATGTCCTTTCGAATCATAAATCATTATAATCATAAATATGGCGCTCCTTTTTTCAGTGTCTTTGACGAATCCGCACTGTTCTTGTCCTATCTCTGGCTTCTCGCTCTATTCATCAGGATTCGGACGATCAGATGTTTCATAATACTGCTCAATAATTCCAGTGTGTTAGTTTTCTCAACCCCTCTTTTCTTCATAATGTTTCACAGAAATGTCAAATGTCTATTTTTGATTTTAGACATGTCTTTGATTTGATATTAACACGAAACAAGATGAAATATCAGACTTCTTAATTTGGATTGTTCTCATAAAGACATTTGATTCCTTATTTCTTCTCTGTTGCAAAAATAAATATTTTTCGTCGTTTTTATTCCGTATTTATTTATTGCTATTCACAAGCGAAATAATTTTCGACGAATTAAATTCTGTCTTGTGTAATAACGATGAGAAAAAAGGCTTAGAGAATATTAGCAATTCCAGCGCATATTTCATGGGTTGGTTGAAAAGTACCAGCAGACAACAGCTGGTCGATCCGCTGTTGGTGGTACACTTTCATGTATTTTAATCTACCAATTGTTATGACTACTTACATTTATATCTTGGATCATCTATGAACTTTCCAGTGGACCATTGTAAACTCGAGGTAGACAGAAGAAAACTATAAGTAATCTGTCTAACAATGTTGTATGAATGGGTGACGGAGCAAGTAGGGAATAGATAATAAGGTGACAAACATTGCTTGAATCTACAATTAGTATGATTCCGTATACAGCCATGATCGGTACACAAAAGAAAAGGTTAAAGTTATTCCCACGGATGTTTAATTATTGTGTCCCGAAATCAGGTTAAAAGACACCTACCTGAGCGAGATGTTTAGCAGTCTCGACGTGCAGACGAATTTTAGAGCTTATTTTTCGCTACGAAGATTTAAAGAAAAAGGAAAATACTTAACGTGAGTAAGAGACAGGAGAACACATAAGGAGAAAAGAAGGCTAGGAAAGTTTTGCACTGACAGGAAAAAATGAAGGCAAGATAGACAGAGTTAAAGAATACATACCCTTATCTAGCGAGCTTGTGTAAATAAAAAAAATAGGTTTACAGAGGGATAACGAAAAACATGATTTATTAGGAGCTACAAAAACAGGAAATTGTAAAGAGCCATGATTATCATCATCTAGAGTCGATACCGCAGATCAAGAAAGTGAAAGAAAAAGAAGACGATGACGGTATCGTTTCTATATGAATTAAGTGTTAGCATACGCGTTTAAACAAAATAATTATTTACATGTATATTTCAAAATTGTTATATACTACCGATGGAAAACAACGAGGAACACGAATATATAAAAAATATAATCTTATATTTTTATTCTTCGGCGATGATGTATGTGTAGAGCAGGAGGGCAACCGGAGAGAGTTTGCGCTTGCACTCACGAAGTTGTCTGGAGTCTTTCCTTCTTCAGCCAATATTCTAGACCTTATACAGTCTTAAAACTCTCACGCACGCATTTTTGCTTTTACGGGTTGTCACTTTGTTGACTTCACCTACGACCGGAGTTATCTCTCAATAAACACCGGTCGGGCCTATCGCTTTTCAAGGTGGTTGTCATTTTTGTTGAATTTATATACGGCCGGATATATCTGTCAATTGCATCCCCCATCCAAGATAATATATTAGAAATCAAGAGCGGCTAATATTGAACGTCGCCAATTTCTCTGAATCAGCCTATTTTGCATAATGGGCAGGTGATCTGCTTGCGGAGGTTATACAACGCTTAGGCGAATCTTATAATTTGTTTGTCCAGCAAGGGTTTTGATCAGATCGCATTTTCTACAAAATTGTCGGATATAAAAAGCTCTCTCCTCCCCTCGGCTTCGTGCACGCTGATGTCTCTCATAAATCTGCTTCTTCGAGATTGATAATTTTCTAGACCTGCGGAAGAACTTTAAAGACATTACAATGTATGTATGCTTACAATGTTTTACCAACCCGTATTCTTCAGAGGCATCCAGCTTATTCCTCAACTCTGATCACTAAGGAATTGGACGCTTTAAAGAACATGGCTATATCTTAGTCACGGTGTTTGAAGGCTAGATCTACGAGTTAAAATTTGTGGTTAATTTTATGGGTAAGGCTGTAACCTAAGTTAAGTTTGAAAATGCGTGACTTAAAATTTAATGCATGCTAGATACCATTACGTTGGACCTTTTTAATGTATGGCTAGCTAACAATGTGTCCTCAAATATCTGTGATCATTCATTGATGTTTGCTTGCTTAATTTGATGTAATTTTTATACAGGTGAGGCAAAGTTCTACATTACAGGTGTAATTTATTAAAAATATTACTATATTTAAAAATTGTATTGATTCGTTATTTAATTGTCATATGTAATGTTCAAAATGTTCTCCTTCATTTTGAAAAGACATTTCAGTTATGTACCTGCAACACTGACCGGAGAGGTTTTCTCTCAGTAGTTTGTCATTATTCTGGTTTTCGTGCTTGTCTATTTGATATTAAAGATGCTCAGGTAGTTTAACGGATATCAGCGTTGAAAACGGATACAACCAACAGAGTTTAAAATTCAAAGCTAGGCTGTTGATTCCACTTGAGAAAGGCACAAATCCATCGGAGATTTTCTTTTGTCATTAAGATTTAATTCTTTCTTTATATTCCTCAATATTTCTTGGGCGCGTTTGATAAACAGTCGGTCAATTAAGTATCATATGTTATACACGCTTAGGCGATCATGTCTCGAAAGAGAAATGACTGACCGAGCAGAAGCTTTTTCCCGAAGTAGGATGCAATTTCTTTCTGCGGTAGTTAGTTGCCAATCAATCTGTCTTGATATTTAACCAATAGCTGAAAGGAGAAGAGACGGATTAATACCTTTCCAAATTGTATTTTTGGGTAAATGAATGCAATGAATTCAAATGAAATTTCTCGTTCCGAGCCGATATTCACTGCACTACAACTGATTTCAAATCGGCGCACAGAAAGAAGATTGGGTCACTATGTCAATCCAGGATGTTTTTTCCACCTGAATCCATCCTGCATATATACAAGTCAACCATCCGTCCGTGAATGGAGTACTGCTGCCATTTATGGTCAGGCGCCCCTGCCGTTCTCCTCACTGTTCTTGACAAGATCCAAAGGAGAGTCTGTAATGTGATAGGTACTGATCTGGCGACTCGACTGCAGCCACTTACACACCGTCGAAATGTGGCCTCCCTTTGTCTATTCTATAAATACTTTCATGTCTTCTGCTCGGACGAGCTTAAGTCACTGATGCCTCCTCAACAGATGTTTACTCGTGCAACCAGACTGGCAACTGGGTCCCACCCATTCACAGTCAGGTTAGCCAAATGCAGACGACAATTCTACTCCTGCAGCTTCCTCTCTCGCACTTTCCGCCTGTGGAACTCGCTCCCGTATTCTTGCTTTCCTGACGGCTACAACCTCCAGAAATTTAAATGCAAAGTCAATACTCATCTACTAACCACTGAACTCTAGCTCTCTCCCCACCCCTGTATAACCTTCCCTTTCTCTCCACCTATGTATCTGTCATCGCACCTGCATTCTCAGCTTTCTATTGTTCCTTTCTAACTAGTTTGTACTCCTCACTCTTTTCTAATTAATCTTTTTACAGTTATGTAACCCCCTGCACATCAGTGGCGTTTCCGCTTTGCTCGGGGTGAAATGATTAAAAAAAAAAAGATAAAACAAATCCAAGGGGATCATGGCTGAGGAGCTCAGTTTCTACTCAACAGGACGTCTTCGAACTATCCATTAACGCCTATGTGGTGCTACTTTTTCGCACCCTTTGATATTCTAGCGAATATTTTATTCACTTCTGTTTTAGAAAGAAAGCTTATCGGTCATTTATTTCTCTATCTCTTTTTTTTTTATGCGCAAATACCCTTGCGATAGGTATTAATCCGTTTCTCCCCTCCAGTTACAGATTGGGTTCTATAGCCTTGGCTAGGAACCAGTCTACCGCAGAAAGTAATGGCACTTAACTGACAGATACGTTATAGGCATATGCTTAACTCATGATGTACGTTATGGTGCAGTGGATATCAGCACGGAACGAGAGATCGGGGAGCCGAGTTCGAATTTCTGTTGAATTCCTTGCATTCACTTATGCGCAAATACCCTTGGGAAAGATATTAATCCATCTCTCCTCTCCAGTTATAGGTTAAATAACAGGACGGACTGGGTCTTACAGCCTTGGCTGACAACCAGACTACTGCAGGATGTAATGGCAACATACTACGGGATAATCTTCTGCCCAGTCAGTAATGTCTCTTTCGAGACATGATCGCCCAAGTGTGTGTGTATCACGTATGGCACTTAACTGACTGACTGATACGTTTAACTTACAAGCAAATACACTTGAGAAAGGTATTAATTCATTACTTCTCTCTCCAGCTATGGGTTAAATAGCTTTAGCTAGCAAACAGTCTACCGCAGGAATAATGGCAAATTACTGAGAGAAAATCTACCCGGTTAATCATGTCTCTTTCGAGACTTGATTGCTTTAGCGTGTATCAGGTATGGGACTTAACTGACTAACTGATACGTTTGTGCATCTTTTTCTCTGCATAGCTTGTCAGTAAAAACATCTCGCTTTTACATTTGCCACAGTTTGAAACAACAATGAATTTTGGTGTTTGCGAGTTAAAGAGACGGTGATAGTGTTTTGTTACTGGATCAGCGATTATATTTGTTTGATAAATGTTTATGCATATATGCAGAGTCAGTCGCAGAAAATCACGCTTACGAAAAAAAAAATGTATTTAGTAAATATTTTCAAAGGTTAAACGGTTTGCAGACAGTTATGTGTTTGCTCACTCGCCCGTAAGCGTGTGCATCTATGAACACTAAAACATGAGAAAATATCAAAGAATAAATTATATTACAGAATGAGAGAGAAAGAGAGAGAAAGAGAGAGAGGCTAACATCTCGAAACAACTAACAAAAGACAACTGTTCTATCTGAATATAAAGCATTTGGTCTGGTTTTCGTGCTTGTCTGATTCTGGGTATGACGGTAAACTGCATCCGGCAGCAAAACCTCTGATTGGGAAGTTGCGAGGAGTATAGAACCACCACTGCTGTTCCAAGGTCCACCCTGATTTAGAGTGGTAGCACCTGTTAAGATCCCAGCCATGGGCAAATAGTTAAACACCAAACTTGTGTCCAAACACTATGAAAGTATAAAAAGAGATTTTCATAGAAATATATGCATTAAAATTGACTTTTGTAGGAAAATATAGATTTTTGAAGAAAAAATATTTCCAACAACACATCTTTGAAAGAAAAAATTATTACCAGTATTACATTTTTGAACACAAAAATAGAAGACATCTTCAGTTTTCTAAAATTATTATTATTTTTAAATTTTCATCAAAATCTGACTAAATCAACCTTCTCACTATAACCGAACATTAAGAAAATATCTCAAAACCCTACCTTTTTGGCATTACATAACAGACAGGTTGATATGCCGTTAAACAAAACCTAAACTCAAACTCAAACACGTGCTTATCTGTTTGATATTAATGATGCTCAGGTAGTTTAACGGATATCACAGATGAAACTTGTATGAGTCTAATGGTGATTACGAATGTATCAGTCAGTCAGTTAAGAGCCAGTTATTTAACCCATAACTGGAGGGAAGAGATAGATTAATACATTTCCCAAGGGTATTTGCGCGTAATCGAATGCAAGGAATTCAACTGTAATTCGAACTCGCCTCCTTGGTTTCTCGTTCCGAGCCGATATCCTCTAGCAGCTCGAAAATATAGTTCTATTAAGAAAAGAGCTTCAAAATTTGTCCCTGAGAGGCTCAGACACAACGTGGAAGTCGACATCAATACTTTGAGGGAGTAGTGCTGATCTGGATTAAGAGGTTTGTTTGCTAGAAGACCCTGTGTCTGGCAACAGGTCTCTGTAGAAAAATGCAGTCACAGCTATCAGGCAATTTCTATAACCACATATCACCCCGAATGTCTGGCTATCTAACTCATGCTATACTCTTTAGAAAGGTATGAACACATCTCTTCTTCTCTCAGCTATGGGTTGAACAGTGGAACAGATTGAGTTCTATAGTTTTAGTTGGTAAGCAGTCTAGAGCAGAAAGAGAAAACCTTTTGCCTAGTCAGTCATGAATCGAAAGAGACATCATTGGTCAAGCATGTATCACTTAATGGCACTGAGACGTCATCTTATGTTATTAATTTATATTCGAGTTACATGTGCTATTCATTTGTTATTGCTGCTGTTGGTAGTCCTCAGATGACGTTGTCTCTGTTCGGTATTTATTCTACTCCCCTACTGGAGTGAGATGTGACAAGGTCAGTTTTTAATGTGGGGAACATGAGCGCATACGCTCAGGCCATTGGTCAAAAATTACCCAGCTGCCGCTTACGCGGTAACTGGATACAAAACAGGTCATTGCTTGTCAGAGCAGGAAGTGAATATCTAAGAACAGATACTACACTTTAGTCTCGGCTGTCGGGCCGAGGATATTTACTCTTCTCCCCCAATTGAGAGAGATGTGACACATGTTTTTTTTTAATGTAGGAAACCTGAGCGCGTACGCGCGGGTACTGGTCAAAACATTACCTATCCACCGCGGTGGATAGGTTCAAAACCGGTCTAAACTGGTCTTAAACTGGTCTTATTCGGTCATTTCAGACCCAGCCGGAAGGCCAAGGGCCGAGCAGCTCGTTATTTGTTACAGTTCTTTGTTTGGGATTCTCGTAGCGCCAGTTCAATTATTCAAAGAAGTATGTTCTTTGCTAAGATCTACAGATCTTCGCTAACTCAACGCTTTTTCAAGCATTGTTCTGAGAAAGCAGTAGTATACACCGAACAGATATTTCTGAACAGGTTTTGTGTCATGCATGACACTCATATAAAAGTCTCAATCTAAAGAGACAATTTATGACATGATTCAAGTTTTCTGACCAATGTTTTTAGTTTTCGAGCAATTTGAACTGTTGGACAGAGATACTGCCAGATTCCTAGATATTTTTTTAAAAATCTTGGCGTACGCTTACGGATCTCTGACAGTCTTCCACTATTTGTTAGAGAATAAGGTTTGGATCATTTTCCAATTTATTCAGAACTCTACATCTAATTTCAATTTTATTAGCCGAAACGAGTGCCTGAACAGACACTTGAAATTATTCGCACTCAATTCTAACAGTTTGAAATCGTCGCAATGCTTGTTCACAACCGACGCAAATATAGCGTATTCTTCACTATTTTTTCTGGTTAAATGCATACACTTCCATCTCTTATGAAAGAGTGAATTTTTCGGATTAAAAAGTTCTGTAAGCATTTTAAACCCTTCGATCAATGTCAGTTTGCTTGTTTTACGGAGTAAGATGTAGTTCACACATTTGGTGGGCTCTATGGTGCCCACTTTTCGGAGAAAGCGAGCTTTCTTAGAGTCCGACCAATTTATGCAATCTGTGGCGTATATTCCTCGAATTTTCTAAAATAGGAGGAGAAAGTTATATCCTCGTTCGAAGAATATGTAAACCTGTCTATTGGGCCCCAGATAGCCTAAAAAGATAGTGTAAACGCATTTTCGATGTTTTCGATATCTGATTTCTGTTTGTTAAGCTCAAGCCTTTTTTCACTTTGCTTAGCATTTCAAGTCGTTTTAAGTTACTGTTGGTTTTCCTATTCAAGTTGAAAGTTTAGAATTTTGAGCATGACGGATTTACATTCGTCTCAATTTATCAGTTTATTTTTTATTTTTAAGATTAAACCAAATACAATTACAAAAAACTTTCGAAAACCGAAATAAAAAAGTTAATTGAAAGTGAATAACATAAATAACTTAATTTCTCGCTCACTCAGGGAATCACGAGTTTTGTTTATTTCGAAAAACAAAGTCTGTTTGTTAAACGTCTCGCGTTCCAATCTAGTGTATGCTAGTGACATTTCTTTTTTATGTTCTGTTTTATTTTCTAGATTACCATATACTATTGAATAGAACAAAGTGTGACAAAATTTAAAATTCGGTGCGTCCAGTGTGGAACCAATATTGACAATTTCCACACAGTCTTTTTGGGGTCCTCAAATGTCTTTAAGAGTCCTCGTCGCCAAGTTGTTGCGGCTTCGTTAGGGGCCAGAAATAAAGACACTAAGAGGGAATTGAGGTAATCAAATATATTAACAAGGAACAGTAGTACAAATAGATAAAACATGAGATCACCAGTGTGATTGTATTTGTCCAGCTGTCAGAGCTATCTCTTGAAATAGACCTCTCCCTGCTCAGCACAAAGCAGAAACTACTGCTTATTTATAGTCTGAGAGAGTTCATGTGTGCCATGAGTAAATTACCATAACGCTTATTATTAACGTCTTCTCATTTTTTCACTCTTTTACAAAATTCTGTTGACTTCTTAGAAACATATATATAATTTCATGTTTGATAATATTTTATTTTTTCTGAACAGATAGTCAAATTTAAAATGGCGTCAGCTGTTAGAGATATTTTAGTTTATCCTTAAATTTCTAGAATTATATTCTTTGTAAAATATTATCTCTAAACAATCATACATAGTTTTGATATATTGACGATGCTTTATAAATATACAACAGCAAATAATATTGCATGATCTTATAAATAAACTATACAACTTCTAACCTACAAAAGAATCTAATTTTCCTATGAATAAGAAACAGGCGCCATTTTACAATTCCTTGGCATCATATTAGGCTATACTGGTAATGAAGTAAAAGTAAGCATCTATCCAAAATTTGCGAACAAAAATGCTGTTTTCAACAAAAACAAAATAAAATCCGAAATAAATATAGGTTTCTATTTAAAACCTTTATAATTTGTGTCCCTCAATATTTAAATTATGCAAAAAATATTTAAAACCCTCTACTGCCCTAGTCAGATATATATTGCAAAGTGTAAAACTTATAAAATCTACGAAAAATCTTCTCCTGTCTATGTGCCGGGTCTTTTTGGGATATTGGCGATCATGGCTCTGTACAAGATAATATCCATTACAGCTCTTTATAAATGTTGTCTTTTTATTATATTTCCTAGACTGTTCTGCATTCCATTTACACAAGGTCGTTTTTCTACTTCTAACTTCCATGCCCCCAAAGGACATGGCTCTCCCTAATGTCAGATCTTTTGTAGTCCTTAACATTTTTTTTTATCTCTCTTAAACCCTGTTCTGCCATCTTTTTATTCAATCTCACTAGGTAGGGTATGCGTTGTTTTACTCTGTCCTTCTATCCTGCGGTAGGTTCTGTGAGTATCAAGTTTTCCAAGCCTACCTTCTTTGTTCTGTGCCCTAGAAATGTTAACTGCCTCATTTTGCAAAATATATGTATTCGTTTTGTTTCTCTTAAAAATTTGTCGTTGCTCACATGTTTGATTCATGATTCGCAATATATTTTTGTAAAGCCATATTTCTGTTGTTTCAAGTCTCTTCTCAGTCGATCATGGGCATGACGGTAAACTGCATCCGACATCACGGTCTCTGATTAGGAGGTTGTGAGGAGCATAGAACCACCTTTTAATTGCTGCTCTTCTCATCTGACCCGGAGTGGTAGCACATGTTAGGGTCCCAGCTATTGGCAAATAGTTACCCCCCAGGCTAGGGTCAAAACACTATGAAGTATAAAAATACTTTTATAGAAATTTATATATACATAATAATAGACTTTCATAGAAAAATATTCATCTTTGAAGAAGAAATTATTACAACACATTTTTGAAGGAAAAAATTCTCAGCAAAATATTTTTGAATACAAAATTTTTCTAAAATAAAAAAGAATAAAATCAAAACATTTTTGTTATAATCTGGCTATATTAACCTTCTCAATATAACTGAACTATAAAAAAATACCTTAAAACCTTACCTTTTTGAAACCTTACATTTTTGGCATCAAATGACTCACAGAGGTTGATATGCCGTTAAACAAAACTCACTCACTCATTCACTCACTCACTCACTCACTCACTCACTCTTTTCAGTCTCTGGGAAGATTATGCTGCATTCACCGCCATATAGGTGGACTGATATTACATGTTTCTGATATTCTGATATTCCGATTTTCTGATATTCTGATATTCCGATATTCTGATATTCTGATATTCCGATATTCTGATATTCTGATTTTCTTTGTTTCTAACAATTTTTTCCTGTTTTTTAATAGTTTGTTTTTCGAAAGTATCTGTCGCTGTTCCAATATAACTTACCTCAGCCAGTCAGTTAAGTGTCATACGTGACACACGCTTGGGGGATCATGTCTCTTTCGATACATGATTGACTAAGTAGAAGATTTTCCCGCAGTAGGTTACCATTTCATTCTGTAATAGACTGGTTGCCAACCAAGGTTAAAGAAATTACTTCAACCCATAGCTGAAAGGAGAAGTGTTGGGTTAATACATTTCCCAAGTTTATTTACGCATAAGTGACTGCAACGTCCAGAGAGAACGGTATTAATCTCTCTACGAACTCAATAACATATCTGTGTTATTGTTTTTCTCTGACTGTAATTAGATTATTTCTTCATTTTCAGACATATTAATCTATCTTTTTTTGTTAACCTATTTGTATTCACGCTGTCAGTCAATCAGTTAAGTGCCATACGTGATACACGATTGGGAGATCATGTCTCGAAAGAGACATGACTGACTGGGCAGAAGATTATCTCGCAGTAGGTTGCCATTGCTTTCTGCGGTAGACTGGTTGCCAGCCAAGGCAATAGAACCCAATCTGTCCTGTTATTTAACCCATAACTGGAGGGAAGAGACGGATTAATACCTTTCCCAAGGATATTTGCGCGTAAGTGAATGAAAGGAATTCAACTGGAATTTGACCTCGGCTCCCCGATTTCTCGTTCCGAGCCGATATCCACTGCGCCACAACGCACATCCTGTACGTCTTTCAAAAATATTTCGACTATTCCAGTCGCTCTATGATTTTAAGCAAAACAACTGAGCTATTATAAGCGATGAACTGAACTGGTATTTATTTAATGCTTTTCAAGTAATTCTAGTTTAACCAGTCAGATAAATGAAAAAAAAAAAAAAGAAAAGGAAAACAATAAAGTCCTTGATATCTACGGCTGACTTTATTGCTTCAGCCTGCTGTTGTGTTAAGGTTTGCCAAACAGTGAAATCATCAGATAAAAGCCAAATTACCCATTAGCATTCATGAAGGTAATTTAACAATCTGAAAATATACGACTTCTGTGCCCAGGTGAATCCAACGCATAATGCTTTTCTTGGGAGTAATCTTTTGATACTGTCAAAATTTCAGAATGTGACGGCAATAGCAAATTAAAGGAAACATTGAAAAAAAAAAGAATATTCTATTTCTGTTTTTTATTATTATTATTATTATTATTATTATTATTATTATTATTATTATTATTATTCTCTGATTTTTTATTATCTTATTTCATTTTTGTTATTGTGTAGAATGGATTCGCTTCTGTTTTTCGCCACTACTAAACTAAGGCTTCCCTTCTGGAGCGAAATACTCTGTATGAAAAGACCTTTCGGATCATATCTTTGAAATGAATGCCCATTTAACATTGCAGTTGGGAAAATGAGTTAAAGTCGAAATTGCCATTCGTACCCGTTCAAGGCAAGTGAGGAAAATAACGAAGACAAAAGAAAATAGGGATTGCTGAAGAATAACCTGATTTGAATTTTTTTCTCGGCTGTAATCATTTTGCTGTATTAAGGAAAGACGGATCAGAAATTAAATGCATAAAAAAGTGGGAGATAGATAGACAGGAATATAAAGAAAATAACGAAATCTAACGAGATTGAGTGCGATGAAATAGAGCCACATTTAGAAGAGATGCCTTAAGAAAATAACACAGCATTATTTTTCTTTGATAGAATATAAAAAGAAAATTGAGTTTCTGATTCTTAGAGTGAAAAAAAAATGAGAAAATATTAGAGAAATTGCAAAGAATGTTGTCTTCGTTTTCTTTTCTTCTATAAATTAAAGAACATGGATTTTGTGAATCGCGAAAAATACTCTATTAATAAAAATGCGAAAAATAAAAATGGAAGCTTTCTTTATTCTTCTTTTTTATTTTATTATAGATTCAATTCCTTTCAACGTAGAAATGTAGATTTGAAGCCATTTCGGAAATAATCTATACTTTCACAGAAGCTTGTGCTACTAAATTTTTGCTGGTGATTGCTGCTTATTTAATTACAGATTCATATTTAATTGTATTAATAAATGAATTGAAAGGTTTTTATCGTATTTCATTTTAATCATTTTCCCCTCAAGAAAGGCAATAAATCTACTAAGGCACAATAGATTACCGAGTGTGAAAGACTATGAAGAAAATAAAACATTAAGGAGAGAGATCAATAAAAGAACAAGAATTAAGATGACAGCGATTGACATTGCATTTAAATTTTTGAACGTCAAACTTGATTGGATAGAAAGTAGCTGGAAGAGATTTTCACAATCCAGAAGTTCGGGAGAAGAAACTCTTAGCATAGAACTTACGATTGTATCTCGCCATTTTATCTATAAAACAGTAAGATATAACCGAAACTTTAGTAGAACGTTTAAATTCATAGGGCCAAGATACCAAAATCGAAAGCTGATAAAAACAATCAAGATGGATATTTTTTCTTTAAAAAAAAAGACACCGAAAATATACGTTACGGTGATAGAAAAATGATTGAAACCGATATGCCTGGTCAGGACCAATAACATTCCAGATTCTTCTATGTATTTTGTTATGAATCTCTAAATACATAGTAGAAGCACCAGACTAGATGTGACAGTAATATGCAATGCATGAACGAATGGTAGACTTATAAATGTGTAAGATAGCTTCAGTGAAAGAGAGGTACGATACCACAAGGACGAGGTACCATTACGGGAATAGACCAAATAATAATGAAACTTACATGTGGCACAAGGCTGAAAGTATTGAGCGAACGCACAACTGATTCGTGATTTGTTTAGCGAGACAAGCTTTCTGAACATTACACCACGTCGAAGTGTGCTTGGCTCGAATAATATGAACACGACTCCGGGAACGGAAGAAAAGGGTTCGGGTCTAAATTTCAGAAAGGTCATAAGTCATCTGAGGAAGGTCCGAGAATACATTTGATGAAGAGTTGTGTCAATAAAATATTGGGGGCGTATTAGTTTGTGCAAACCAGAGTCTAAGAACTGAACGGGTTCCTTTTTTTTTTTTTTTTTTAAATCATTTCACCCTGGGCAAGGCGTAAATGCCACTGATGTGCCGGGGGCTAACTGAAAGAAAATTAATTAGAGGAGGGAGAAGAGGATTACAAACCAATTAGAAAGAAGCAATAGAAAGATGAAAATGCAGGTGTAATGACAGTTGCAAGCGGGGAGAGAAAGGGAAGGATATACGGGGTGGGGGAAGGGCTAGAGTCAAGTGGTTAGTAGATGAGTATTGACATTGCATTTAAATTTCTGGAGGTTGTAGCCGTCAGGAAAGCAAGAATATGGGAGCGAGTTCAACAGGCGTGACTATGCCTGAATTAGAACAAATATATTAAAAACAGTTAAGTGACTGAAACCGTTCACTCACTTAACTGATCCCTTTGTTTTTTCACTTTAAACTCAATCCTTTCTTTTCACGTTTTTTTTTTTTTTTTTTGCTAACTTCTGTAGAAGGTCCTGCATTTTTCTTTGGCGTGTCTGCTATCCGCACCGTTCACCCGCGTATCGGATATTGTTGAGATTATGATCACAAATGACAAATCTTGGCAAATCTTTTATTTCTCTCATAAATGCTTCGGTGTAGAGGTTGAAAAGATCCGGCGAGAAAACACATTCTTGTTTTATGCCACTTTAGGGGATCAGTTATAACAAATTTAATACTGATTTATTTGTTTAACGGCATATCAACATCTCATGCGTTATTTAATGCTGAAATTTAATTTTTTGGGGTGCTTTGAAATAATAAAAATAGAATACATGTTATTCAAAATTGAATACATGGTAGATAATAGTCAGCCTTTTTTTGCATTAACATGTTTGTGTGTATATAATTACTCGCGGCAGTGATATGTGTGCTTAATGTTGTTGTTTTGTGGAAGTTATACTTTGGAATACAGTTTCATTTAAGAAATTGTTGGATATTTTATGAATAAATGCCCTAAAAGGATTCTTTGATATTGGTTGTTTGATTGGTTGGTTTTGTTTTTTGGTGCATATCGACGTCTATGGATTATTTAATGCCGAAATCTAAATATTTTGAACACAGTTTTTGGGATTCAACTAAATATATTTCGAATGTAATTGTATGCCTTCAACTACAGATAAAAGGCATTGTTGGCAACTTTTCAATGTATAAAATTTATTGTTGTTAATTTTAGTATTTTAATTAGTGTTTAGTTTTGCTCATACGTAGTTGTTAATTTAACTGGTGATAAAACCCTAGTGGAGTAAGGACTTGCAAATGAAGCAATTAAGAGGTGGTTCCTCGTTCCTCACAACCTCCATTCTCGAGATCAGTGGCCTTGCTGCCAAATGTGGTTTATCGTCATACCCAAGACGAGAATACTTTTTGACTCGTCAACCTTAAATAATACAAAAAAAAACTGCATCAGCTTGTCAAAAGATGTTCCTATTAAACCACAGTTTACTAATTAAACATAGATAATAACTGATTAGAAAGACGATATGAAAAATAGCCGTATAGCAGTCTAGTTTAACCTCTCCAAAAATATACCGGTTATAATTAGTTTACTCCCTATTGAACAGGTGTAGAGGCTCATCCCTTGTTCCCTGTTTAGGATGTGGTTTCCGGTTTTCTCTTTTACAATATTTTCACTTTCTTTTTTGCTTATTTTTATAATTTTTTTTCAATTGGAGTAGATAGGCTGAACTATCGCCCGGTTCACACTCCACCCACGTCTATTGAACGGGTGTAGAGGCTCATCCTTTGTTCCCTGCTTAAGATGTGGTTTCCGGCTTTCTCTTTTCCAATCTTTTCACTTTCTTTTTTGTTTATTTTTTTTTTACTTTGAGTAGATAGACTGAACTATGGCCGGTTCACACTCCACCCACGTCTATTGAACAGGTGTAGAGGCTCATCCCTTGTTCCCTGTTAAGTACGTGGTTTCCGGCTTTCTCTTTTCAAATCTATTCACTCTTACGTAGCCCCCTGCAAACCAGTGGCCTTACCGCCTTGCTTGGGGTGATGTGATTAAAAAAAAAACAACTCCAAAATAACTTCTGAATTGGGGCTAGGATTCTTCATACCTCGGAATATAAATACCCCATATCGGATTCTTCATACCTCGGGATATAAAATACTGCACATATACAAATCAACCATACGTACGTGCATAGAATACCGCTGTCATATATGGTCAGCCGCCCCTGCAGTTCATCTCAGTGTTCTCGACAGGCTCCAAATGAGAATCTGTAATGTGATACGTCGCGACCTGGCAGCTCAACTCCCTTCACTTTGTTATTGGCGGGATGTGGTTTCTCTGTCTATTCAACAAATATTTTCATGACTTCTGCTCCAACGAACTGAAGTCACTGGTGTCCCCGCTACAAGAATTTACTCGTGCATCCAGACTGGCAACAAGGCCCCACCCATTTACAGTTAGATCAACCAAATGCTACCGACAGTTCTACCCCACAGCCTCTTTTCTAGCACTTCCCGCTTGTGTAAATTCCTACCATATTGCTTTCCTGACAGCTACAACCTCCAGGAATTTAAATGCAATGTCAGTACCCATCTCTAATCCACTTGACTCCAGTTCTTTCTACATCATCCCGTATATCTTGTTCTTTTCCTTTCTCTCTATCTTCGCAACTGTCTTCACTTCTGTGTTCCTATCCTTCTCTTGCCCTTTCTCTGACATCCCCTGTAACTGGTTCGTCTTTCGCCTCACTCTCCTCCTCTCTAAACTTTTTCTTCTTATGTAGCCCCCTGTGCGTCAATGGCGGTACCACTTGGGGTGAAACGATTAAAAAAAGTACTAAGTACGGTTTATACTCTCCTCCCTGTCTATTTAATATTTTCCTTGACTATTCCCTGTGCAAACAAACATGTGAAGAGATGGACCCTGATCATTTAAAACACTTCATATTAAACGAATGTACCAAAAGAAATCAATATGTCTATTTCTCTCCGGAGGCTGTAATTTTGATGAGTTGGGAAAAGAAATAATTTTGAACAGAAAACCAACATCCTTCACCAGGTGTTACCACAAACTGGAGTCACGATAGACTTCACAGAATGCAGAATTAATAAATACTAAACACTTCAAACACCACGGTATAGGGATCGGTTATAACAAATTTAATGTCTGAGAAAAGGAAATTGCAAGTAGAATAGGCTGATCCAGAGGTAGTTTCACCCAACACCTCAAATTGCCACGAAACTAAAACATTAATCTGAAAACTTGCGTCATCATTATAAATAGTCTCGTCAGGTCGAGGCTTTCGTGTGGATGTCATCCATGCCACTAAAACCATTCAGAAATATTTAAACTGTCATCATTTGTATACAACCTTTTTATGATCATTGGTTAAAAATAACGTCCGCCGTATATGCTGGGACTTCAAAATACGCCGAATCTATCTCTGCAGAGGAGTACACTCCAATGAGTCGTCCTGAGTATGACGATAAACTGCATCCGGCTACAAAATTGGAAGGTTTAGAGAAGCGTGGATCCACCGCTTAATTGCTGCTATATCCATGTTTACCCTGACCCGGGATGGTAGCACCTTTTAGGGTCCCAGCTAACATGTAACAACCAAACTGAGGACAATACCCTATGAAACCCTAAAAGATTTTAGTAGTAAAAATAACAGCAATAGATTTTTAAAAAACAAAAATATTACCAGCAAAACATTTGACTCTTAACAAAAACCTCTTTACAAAAATATGTCACTGGAACCTGAACTACTAACTGAATTCTTACAAAGAATACATATTCTATTCACACGAAAAAATAAAAATAAAATAAATCAATTAGCGTTGATCTTGGCAAACAACCATACTAACTTTGAACATTGTGGACTGGCCCTACAGAATCACAAAAAATATCTGTACTAAATAACAGTTACTATATAATTTGAGAACTACCAGTAGTTGCAACAAGTAAAATGGATGGCACATATAACTTGAAGAGAAAATGACATGATCGAAGTTTTAATGTTCTATACTCATCAAATAAAATGTTAGGAAGGAAATACTACCTAATTACTTGATAGAGCGACAATAGCGACTAGACTTGAGAAATCTATTTTTCTGAATAATATTTTAAAGTAAAAGTTTTTTATAGATTTCAACCGTCAATAATACAGACTGCTTGGTCAATGAATGTCAAATATCTTCTTTGTAAGGAAACAGCTATAATTACCATCACTATTTATTAGTAGTACCAAGAACTGCTTTTTCGTGATTATAATCCCGTGGTTTTTCAGTCTGTAAATTGGTAATAATGGCTGATATTTTACAGTAACAGATATCTTCTTCTTCTATGTGTCTTTTCCTTTCAGGATGTAGTCGATTATGGTCTTCCACGTCTCTCTATCCCTGGTGGATCTTAGCCCGCTTTCTCCTGGTACACCACACAACCCCCGTTCTGGAACCTACCTGCTCAGGCCAGTCAAGTATGTTAATCGCTGTTTTCCCTGTCCCTCCTTCCCTCTATCTGGCCTGTTAGTATCAGGTTCTCCAAGCCCTCCTTCCTCATTGCATGTCCCAAGAACTTTAGCTGTCTCTTCCTGATGCTCAGTATTAATTTCCTTTTCGTTTCCATTCATTCCAAAACCTCATCTTTGCTCACAGACTCAATCTAAGATTTTAAAATATATATGGGCCCTATATTCTTTTTTCTTAATTTTACAAAAATCTTTGTATTGAACAGGTTATTTTTTGACTGATTCTTATTGCATATATGTAAGTGGGGGACTGAAAGAGGCGTTTTCGCTTGACGCGTTTCTTTCATTAGAATTTCATTGTACTAAAGTGAAATCTACTAATTATTCACACGAAGAAAATGGGACGCAGAGAATTGTTTTGAGTATGTTAGTCTAACCGATTTTACGGAGTTTATATTTGTTTGTTTCACTATAATGTGGTAACTGATCTGGAAGGAAAGATAAAGTTCACTTTAGTCCGATGACGTCATTAAGAACGAAATGCGTCACACAGTTTTCCCCACTTTGTCATAGCCTATTTTCTCTAAAGTTGTTTTAGATATATATAAAAATATTTCAATATCTCTCTCTCTCTCTATATATATATATATATATATATATATAATCTCTAAAATGAGTTATTTCGCGACCTTGATTTTCACCACGAGTGGTTTCTTCAATTTTTAATAACATTAATTTCAAGTTATATATATATATATATATATATATATATATATATATATATGTATATATATATATATATATATGACATAAACTTTAGTGTATCGAGGCAGCAGATAATTTTCTAAACATATACTGTTAATTATAAGAAACAATGAATGTCTATTATGTTTAATCAGGAGCCGTTGTAAACATCGTATTTTGGCTTTAATTTCAGGTGAAAATAAAGACAAAAATTCTCCAACATTTGGATAATTTTTTATTAAGTTGGTTCTAAGCATTACAAATTTACATATTTACGAACTGCGTTTGCTATTTTTGGTAACTGTCATTGTTGCTTAGCAACGTCTTTTGTCAACACAAGATAAAATCGTCGCAAATGGTGGATGTTTTTATGTTAACGTTCTTGTAATCTCTCTAACGATGGCTCATGTGAGCCAAAAGCTTAGAACCAACTTTATATATATATAGCAGTTGCTATGTTTTTCTTACCCACATTCGGTCCATGTCATTTACTCGTCTGCGATTGGGTAATAAATCATTAATGTTCTTGTATAGAACAATTTAGTAATCTCAGTCGCCTTTGAATCTTTCGGTTTGAAGCAGCTCTTTCATATGTGTGTGGTGATTGTTTAATTTTTAGCCAATCACATATTTTTTATGTAAAACCAGTTTTTCCCGCGCTTCATTTTGTGCCACCTTTTCTTCGTTAAATGCGGCTACGAACAGGCTGCTAAACGGACTCAACGTAAGTCTCTCTACTCAAACATTCCTTAACGCACACACAGACACAGAACTTTGCTTTTTCTCTAAACATTTTCGCCAAGAACTTTTAAACTTTTGAACTCTTGATCAAAATTTGTGTTACTTACAATTACATTCAAAATAAGTCTATTTTTCATGTTATTTATTCTTACATGAAAATCTTTCTAACAATTATAACAAACCTTTTCAGCGCAAGAAAAAACATTCTTCATTTAATTGACTTTGGTCAACAAACAGTTAAAGGGAAACAAATTTACCTCTTACTCTATATATACTACTATTACATGCTTTGCTTGTTTATTGAATATACTTTAATATATTGGTTACAAATTGGAGTTGTTGTCTTTATTTTTCTTGAATCCTATGTTGGACGAATCGTAATATAAATCGTAAAGGACCCTAAAAATCCTTTATATATATATATTAATGCATGTTTCATTAAATAATATAGACAAGTTTTGTCTATTTTATATATTTTTTATATTCTATAAGTTTAATAGCATTATCATTAAATGAAGAAAGAAAATCACAATATTGATACATAATTTTTTCAAAGTGTCAATTACATTATATATTTAAACACTTTAGCTTGGTCATGGGTGACGTCATGAGTTGTGATGTGACGTTAGCTTCCAGCGTCTTAAATGCACGAGTTTGTTGTTGTTTGGAAATCTTCCATGTAAACAAAAACAGTTTGTCATTATGGTTTGTCCGTGTTTAAATAATTAATGTAATTGACATCTTTGAAAAAGGCTTATGTAAACCGGAAGTTCAGATTGGATTATTAAAAATTATGTATCAATATTGTAATTTTCTTTCTTCATTTAATGATAATGCTATTAAGCTTATCAGAGAACTCGAAAAACAATTTACATAAAATAGACAAAACTTGTCTATATTATTTAATGAAACATGCATTAATGAAAAAATGCTACCTAAATACACACTATATATATATATTGTGTGTGTATTAGGGCAGCATTCTTGCATTGATGCATGTTTCATTAAAACTATTTTATGTTCATTTTTTTTATATTGTCTGATAAGCTTAATAGCATTATCATTTAATGAAGAAAGAAAATCACAATCAATATTCCAATTTTGCTTAGATAGGGCAGTTTGATATTTCAAGGAGGCGTTGAAAAAGGATTGTCTGTGGTTGTACAGTCTCTGCTTCCAACTACCTGCAGATATCCCTATATAAACTCTTTTATTGTTGGGGTCTTCCACTGGACAAATAGCGGCTTCATAGATAGCTTTTTCAGAATTGCACCTGCCATCAACTGGACAATTTATCTTATTGATGCAATTGCAGGAAGGTTTGTCTACCGAAGGTTTGCAAAAGAAGTCTTTAAGTAGCTTCTTATTATGTGAATAAACTACATTTTTTGGTGGTAGAATAACTAATTTTAAGAGTTTTTTTTTCTATTGAATAATTTACTTGATATTGGTGGAAGTGTTTGCTAACTAAATTTAAAAAGTATTAACCTATGTTTACATTGGACAAGTTACTCCCAGCAATTTCAGGGATAGGTGCAATATATGCCTGGAGGAAAAATTGTTGATTATAAAATATAATAATCCTAAGGAACTACTTAATCAGCGGAATGAATTAATATTTAAATGCAGACACAAAAATAGATATAAAATTGTATAGATAAATCCTGATTGTGATTTGAATTAGTGTAAATTACATTAATTTACATTAGTCGAATTTTTTAAAAAGTGTTTACTTTGAAATATTTTGGAACGTGCTGTTAATATCATTTTACAGCAATGGTTGTTTTGGTTTTTTAATTTGAATTTTCGAAATTTATTTTGTGTTCTTTATTTTTATTTTTAATTATTATATTTATAGGTATTTGTATGTTTCCTTTTTCCACGTTTTTTTCATAGAATGTGTATTATTATTATTACTATCATTATTATTATTATTATTAAAGTTTGATAGAAATTTTATTTGATACACACACACACATACACGCCTATATATATATATATATATGTGTGTGTGTGTGTGTGTATTATTGTAAATTTCTATTATGTAATATTATAATTGTTTATAATTATTTTATTATTATTGTCTATTGTTAATATTATTATTATTTAAGGGGTTTTAAGGTTATATTTTAATTTTTATTTAGTTTTTCTTACTAGGAATTATTATTTTAACTTAATTTTAAATAAATTACTACTAGTGGTTATATTATAATTTATATTAGGATGTATGATTTATGATTTATTTTTTCACCGCAAATATACTCTATAATTGGTATATATTAATTCAAGATGAAATCCCATGTCGCGTTTCTAAGAATGAATATTAATGTAATAGACGTTGGTTTGATATATGAAGTTTATTTTAAATTAATTTAATTTAAATTATTTTCTATATTGTTCTAATTTTTATCTCTTTCTTTATCATTTTCTCCCCTCCCTCTTTTTATGTTTTTCTTTCTAACGTTTATCTTTTACTTTTTAATGATTTAATTATTTTTTTATTTTTATTTTTTAATCATGTCACCTCAAGCAAGGCATTCCACTGCCACTATAGCGCAGGGGGTTACACAGGGCGATAGACTAGTTAGGATGTACATAGGGGGAGAGTTGGAGAGAATGGGAGGGTTAGTGTGTTAGGAGGTGTCTATTTAAACTCCTGGAGGTTATAGCCATCGGGGAAGCAAGCATGCGGTAGGGAATTCCATAGGCGGGAAAAGAAGCTGTTGGAGTAGAAATTGCGGTTACATTTCATCGGTTTCTCTGTAAAAGGGTGGGACCTAGTTTCCAATCTAGTATCTCGTCCAAACTCACACCTAGAGGGCATCAGAGATTTAAGTTCATCAGAGCAGAAGCCATGAAAGTATTTATAGAAGAGGCACAGGGAAGTCACGTCACGCCGGTGGGAGAGTGACAGCAGGCGATCAGCTAAGTCGGTATCAGTCACGTTACAGATTCTTTGCTGTATTTTGTCAAGAAGCCCGAGGAGAATAGTAGGGGCACCCGACCAGATGTGGCAACAGTATTCAAAACACGGGCGGATGGTAGATTTGTATAGGTGCAGGATAGATTCAGGCGGAAAGAATTTCCGGGCCCTGCACAGAGAGCCAACTTTCATAGCAGCGGATTTAGCAATGGATTCGACGTAGTCATTCCACTTGAGGTTCGCTGAGAGTGTCAGGCCAAGCAGGCGTAGTGTTTTACTCTCTGGGAGGCATGCCTGTTCCATGCTAATGGGAGAGATGTGCGTCGTCTGTGGTGGTTAATTGACAGCAGCTTCGTTTTAACTGAATTTTTAAAAAATTAATAGGAATTCGTAAGAGTAGTTATTTTTTCAAATTGTATTGAAATTATGTTGCACAATTTAATTTTGTACCGTAAATATATCCGATTATATTTTAAATTAAATTGCAATGTTAAATTTTGACATGTATGTTAATATCATATTACAGCTAACTTTTCCACGTCACGTTAATATTAGTTTACAGCAAAAGCTTGTTATATTTTTATTTTTGATAATTATTATATTGATAAGTATTTTTGTAATTTCATTTGTCTTCTTTTGTGATAAAATGATTATTATTATTATTATATTTAATATTTTTATTTTTATTATAATTATCATTACGTCTGAGAGAAATTTTGTTTGATACATACATGGATATATAAATGCATATGTTTGTAAATACACACACACACACACACATATATATATATGTGTGTGTGTGTGTGTGTGTGTGCCTGATGAGACACTGAAGTTTCAATGTCGAAACAAATGTACCTTTGTCGTGGATATATATATAGAAAAATTATGTACATGTTCTAAATTATAATTTATAATATATATATATATATATATATATATATATATATATATATATATATATATAACTATCCGCAGACAGACCTGTTTCGCTGTAGTTTGTAATTCATTTCCATCAGCTTGATTAGACAGTTACTAAATGCCAACACTTATTATTTTATGAATCTTTGTCTGGAGGGCTTATCTCTACCACGACGCAACAACTTTCATCTCGATTATTTTTGCATAAACTAGAATAAAATCGATCGAATAAAATGCAGTCTGAGTGAACGCTAGATGCTCAGAGTTCGATTCGAATCCTAAACTAACAGATTAATAAGATCGATTGGCTTCCGTCTCCTATATAACCTTATAAGATAAGCTTCCTGTTTATATATATATATATATATATATATATATATATATGTGATATCGAGCTGGCAGTTGGAAAAATGGAAACGAATCGAGGGATAGCACTGGATGAACTTTGCAATGTTCCAATTTATGTAAGAAATGTCTAAAAAATAACTAGATAGATCTCCTTCGTTGATTGAAATAGTTTGTTAATGAGTTTATATTTAATCTAGTTTCGTGTTAACGTTTCTTATGTAGTTTCTAAAGGATTTATCAAATGGGAAAATTTTTTAAAAGTTTACACTCGCGAACAAGTGCAGCGATTTGAAAACAATTTTCTCACATTTCAGAACGGTATATATTTTCGAATTAAATATTTTTCTTTCAAATATTCCCTATATATATATATATATATATATATATATATATATATATAGTATTGTAATGATTGTTACTATGGTTTATAAAAGCATAGTATCAGTACACAAAAATCTTCATAAAAAATAGTAACTAAGCATAAATGCTAAGTTGAAGATTCTTGTACACAAGAGATATGGAAGCATATCGGAACGTAATTTATATATCATTAACTTGTCGTCCCATGAACTCACTGAACTCGAGTCTTTTGTTCTTGCTCATGGTTTGAATTTCTGCATTCCCACATCTATGCCTGACAAGGAGAAGATTTTTTCAGAGTTTGAAGTCCTTTTTGCTCAGTTGGCCAGATTTAATCCTGTTTCCTCGGATGCGGTTAGCAATGGAAAAACCCAATTGAATCATTCGATACACATGTTTGCGAGTTCCTCTGTTGCTTCAGCTGAATCCAAGTGGACATATGAACATCAGCGCGTACTTAATTCAAGGAGGAATAACTTTAAATTGTTGTTCTTGATCACGCAGATTGTGTTCAATATGTCTTTAATTTTGGAAGACAATTCAAAATTTACAAAGCTTGGATCTACCGATACGTGTGATCGGGCTACCTCAAGTGAAATAAAATTTCAAAAATCACTTTTGAGGTGGGTAAAAGTGGCCTTCTTTCCAAGGAAATTTCTGATCAGATTCGTCCATCTGGATCCATTCGTCCCAGGCTATATGGTCTTCCAAAAGTCCATAAGGATGGTGTACCATTGAGACCTATCAATGGTTGGATCAGCTCAACACAAAGTAGCCAAATGGCTGTCTTCTCTTTTGGAGCTAGTGTTCCAACACCTAAGTGGATTCTATCTGAAGGATTCCTTTTCTTTTGTTGACCGCATCCTAAAAGTTTCTTCTTCAGGTAAGTTCATGTGTTCGTTTGATGTTTCTTCATTATATACCTGTGTACCTCTTTTGAAGACAATAGATATTTGCTGTCATTTACTTTATCGGGGCTCTATATCTCCACCTAGTATACCTGAATCAGTTTTTGTAGAGTTCATAAAATTTGCTACGTCATCTGTTGAATTCAACTTTAATGATACAATGTATCGAGAGATTGATGCTGTATTCTGTTCAGATCAATAAATTGCCAAGGCTCTATATACCAACTTCTGTGTCGCTTCTTTCTAGATATCATTAACGATTAATAGCAAAGTCACCATCATATGTTCCAAACTTCGCCCGAAACGTGGAAACAATCAAAGATGCTGCCGTTTAATCAAACCAGTTGGTGAGCCTAAACATCAAGGTACTCACGGAGGGGTTGGGGTACTATCGATAGTCAGGGATACACTGGCCTACGAATCATCTCTAGGAGAACGTCCCCGCAAACCATTGGATTACCTGATGAAGAGGTCGACTTTCTCTATCTAAACATACTTTGCAAAGGGATCAGACATATGCCGGAATGATGGAGGATTAGCAATGGGCTTGCTATTATCACTAGCAATGGCTAACATATACATGGAATACTTCGAGGAAAGGGCATTAGAATGCACGTCAATAAATCAAACTCTAGATGACACCTTTGCAAACTGATCACAGAAGAAAGAGGTCTAGCTGCTACATAAGATCATCGATCACCGAAGTTAACCAACGTGAGCCTGGTCAGTACTTAGTCGGGTGACCACTTGGGGAAGTCCAGGCGCTGTAAGCGTTCAGTGACGGATGTGCGTTGTGGTGCAGTGGATGTCGACTTGGAAAGAGAAATCGGTGAGCCGAGTTCGAATTCCAGTTGAGTAGCCTGCATTCACTTAAACACTGGTACCCTTGGTAATGGTATTAATCCGTTACTTCCTTGCAGTTATGGGTTGAATAACAGGATGGGGCCTGGAGGTAATCCATCCAGTGTTGGTGTCACAATAAAAACACCCTTGGTATCCCTGGCAAAGCATCAAGTATTCAGCTATTTGACAAGATTATGAATTTCGCTATAAACTGCGCCAAGGTTCTAAATGCACAGGGAATACTGGAGGGGTGTAGTGAGTTCTATCTCGGCCAATGGCCGCAGAACGACGACGAAGAAGATCATCGATACAGTTCACAATGGGGAGAGAAAACAACAAGAGACTAGCATTCCTACATGTAGTGCTCTCAAAGAGAGCATGGGTTCAAGACATCCGATTACCGCAAGCCAACATTTACTGGAAAATACCTGAACTTCGTCTCCTATCACACATAGTATAAAAAAGATCGTCGTTGCTTACAACGTCAAATAAAATTTTTAAGTGACGAACCAGAGGGATATGAACAAAAAATGGTCAATATAAGAAGTAACCTACATAAGATCATCGATACAGTTCACAATGGGGAGAGAAAAAAAGAGACTAGCATTCCTAGATGTAGTGCTCTCAAAGAGAGCATGGGTTCAAGACATCCGATTACCGCAAGCCAGAGGGATGTGATCAAGAAATGGTCAATATAAGAAGTACCCTACTAAGTGACAACTACTAGACGTGACACCGGGTGAAATGGAAAAATCGTGATGGCTGACCACATATGGGGTGGAGGGAGATCACTACCCCTAGCTGGATGAGGTTGAAACAATGAACAGTGAATATCACTAGAAAAAGCAAAGACATGAATACAATATGTGAACCAGTAATACATTTTGCTACAGAAAACAATAACACCAAGGTGAATGGCCCAGTGGATAAAAGTCTTGAGTTTAAATGACTTGACCCAAAGAGTTCTGAGTTCAATAGCTGGCTACCACAGAGTAAACAAAAAGTCAAGTTTAAAGGGAGATAGCTGATACTATCTTGAAGAGGCATAATCTCTGAAACTAGAACTATCAGTTAAGTGCCATACGCTTTGGGCGATCATGTCTCTAAAAAGATATGACAGACTAGAAAGAAGATCATTCTGCAGTAGGTTTTCATTTGCTTTCTGCGGTAGACTGGTTGCCATCCAAGGCTATAGAACCCAATTTGTCCTATTATTTAACCCATAACTGGAGGGAAGAGACAGATTAAAACCTTTCCCAAGGGAAAGTGAAGGTAAGGAATTCAACTAGAATTCGAACTCGGCACCCCGATTTGTCGTTCCGAATCGATATCCACTTCACCACAGCGCACATCCACATCCATAATCTGCTAAAATAAAGTATTCGTTTTGCAAATTCAAAAACCTGAAAAAGGACGCTGCGTATATTGGTCGAAACGTGGTGGATATGCAAGAAAGACGAGAACAACAGTGCTAATAATTTAAATAAGAATACACTGTAAGTTCGGATTGTACATGTTCGCAATATTTTCCATTTTTCTGTGCCAACTTTTTTTTTTCACTTCTAACTTACTGCCATGAATACTAGTTTTTATTTTATCATGGCTGTTTAAGTCAAGATGTTTACGTATTCCAAAAAGCAGTGAATGCAAAGAAAAGTACAATTCATCTAAATTCATTTTTTTTTTTCAAACAAATGTCTTTGTATAAAAACTTGTTTTCACTCATAGACGCGATACTTCGTATATTAACATATTCACCAATGTTAGAATTTTTAAACTTCCATCTTGCTGCTAGCTGAAAGATTACTCACAACAGGAAAAGGGAGAACGAAGTGTAAAAAATACAGATAATCATTTGTCCTCAATGCTCACGGGGAAAATGAGTTAAACGATTTGATCAAACTGTTAAACAAGAACAGCGATTTTTGGTTAAAGATCTAAGATAGTTATGCTTGATGTGCACATACGTCATTGCTTTCGCTTTCTTTTTAGCTCGAAGACATTATCACTAGTCTTTGAAACGACAATTTTGAACGTATATTGATTGTCTTCACATAAAGCCGGTTCGTAAAAAGAAAGGATCGTATTTATATGGTGGCTACATTTCTCTGTCGTCTAATATACATACATACATATATATATATATATATATATATATATATATATATATATATATATAATATTATGTGTGTGTTTTCGCTCTTTAGATGTAAACATATTCAGTGCAGGGAAAAGGAAGCTGATCAAATTCTACGATTAGACTTAACCTCTCAGGCTTTCTATTATATTTGTACGTGTATGTTAATAAAATGCACTTCAACAATTTTTATATTTTTAAAGCAATTTCCAGTGAATTTGAATCTTATTGTATCTCGTGTTATCATCACATTTTAGAGCAAGAAAAATTTGCGTAATCTTTTATCCCATTTTACGTCTTCTAATCCGTGTGCCCTGTCTCTTCAGGATGTAAGCGACTATGGTCCTCCATGTCTGCCTATCTCTGCTGGCTCTTAGTATGTATTCTCCTGTTACACCTTGCAACCCCCGTTTCGTCATCCACCTGATTAGGCCCCTCAGATATGTTGTCCGCTGCCTTCCCCTGTCTCTTTTTCCCTCTATCTGGCCTGTTAGTATCAGGTTCTTCAAGCCCTCCTTCCTCATTGCATGTCCCAGGAACTTCAGTTGTCTCTTCCTGATGCTCAGTATTAATTTTCTTTTGGTTGCCATTCTTTCCAACACCTCATCATTGCTCGCATGCTCGGTCCATTTTAAGTACTTTTAATAAAAAAACGCCTTTAACTGTAAGGATTTCAAATAATTGTGAGGTACTACATAATTATATCAAAATCTCTATCGCACAGTTTGAAAAAAAAAAGCTAAATAAATCAAGAATTAAATTAATAATTATCTAATTTCTCTTTAAAATTTTATGTCAAGACCTATATGGTAGACAAAACTTTTACCTCTTTCACCACTTCCGTAACTGAAAGTTCTTTGACATCTTCAGTTTTTACAATTACCCATAAATATTCGTTGGCCAGTTTAGTGTTGTCTTGTTTTAAAGGTATTGACACTATAAAGTCAATGTGAACAATCCTTTTCCTTTGTAGCACAGTATATACTTTCTCAGGGCCACATTCAGTCTTCCCTCTCCTAGAGCTATCAACACCCAAGGCTATAGAACCCAGTTTATTCTACTATTTACTTACAGATTGAGGGGAGAATTTTGAATCGTATCTCTTTGAAGGGTATTAGCACGTAAGTAAACGTACTAAACTCGATTGTAATTTGAGCCGCAATCTATTACTCTACCATGCCTCCAAAATTTTCCTGTAGATCTAATAAAATACTGAACAACATTTGACCAGTGACATGAAGCAGAATCATAAATAAATATTCTGCAAAATTAATGTGAATATGCAGTTTTTCCTGTAATAGTCCCACTTGCCTTGCACCAGTCATTGTTGTTTCATGTAGTTCAGTTATTCCGGATTTGGTCATGACATTTAAATCCGGTTTTGGTGAGTGTGCATCGTATTCTGAATATCTCTCATCAGAGATTCTTATGGTTGTTGCGCGCCTAACGAACTTTTGCAGTTTACATACGTCCGAGAACAACTTTCTCCCAATTTCCAGGTGTCCATATCAGTCAAAAGGGTTGCAGTTTGTCGGGTTTTAAAAGTCAGTTGGAATTATTTCAGAACAAACATACTATTGCAAAGAAGAGCGGTACTTATCTTCCAAAAACAACTTGCTGGGGATCGTCTAGCAATCAAACTTCATTAAATGATCTGAAGCACTAGGTTTCTTTGAACGTCCACTTCTCCCCTTGTTGACAAATGTCTATGAATTTTGGAAATTCACGAAAGCCATCTTCTTTTTCTATGTGTCCTGTCCCTTCAGGACGTAGGCGATCATGGCTTTCCACGTCTCCCTATCCCTGGTGGCTCTTAGCACGCTTTCTCCTGTTGCACCATGTAAACCTCGTTCCATCATCCACCTGATTAGGTTCTTCATATATGCTATCTGTTGTTTTCCCCTGTCTCTTTCTCCCTATATCTGGCCTGTTAGTATCAGGTTCTTCAAGGCCACATTCCTCATTGCATGTCCCCGGAACTTCAGCTGTCTCTTCCTCATGGTCTCTATTAATTTTCTTTTTGTTTCCATAATTTCTAAGACCTCAGCATTGCTCACATGCTCGATCCATAATATCCATAGCATCCTTCTGTAGAACCACATTTCAGTTGCTTCAAACTTTTCCTTCGTCTTCGATGATATTGTCCACTCGTTTTTTTTTCCTGCGCCTAATTTCTTTTGGGCAATGTTGTTTGCTGATGTCACTATGGCTTCCTTTAAAGAGTCACATTTCGAGTGTCCTTTTCCAATTTGTTCTTCGTATTTGATTTTCACGCTGTTAGTGTATTCTTTATGTAATGTGAGGTCATTCATTGGTGTGTTGTATTTCAGTTTTGATGCTGCACCAGGCTTTTTCAATCTCCGGAGTTTCACCTTTAATTTTAAGATGACTGGGACATGGTCGCTTCCACAGTCAGCGCTTGGATAGGCTTTGCTTTGAACCACTGCATTTCTGAATCAGCTGTTTATGGTTATGTAGTCTATCTGGTTACTCGTGTCACCTCCTGGGCTTCTCCATGTCTATAGACGTCGTGGGTGTTCTTAAAACCAGGAGTTAGTTATTACCTGGTCATTTGCTATGCATCATTGGACCCATCTTTCTTCTAGTTCGTTGCGGATTCCCAAACTAAAGTTGCCAGTTGTCATACCTCTCTTTGTCTACTTTGGCATTCAAATCTTCCATGATGATTCTGATTTCTTGGCTTTTACATTGAGCCTTGGCTATAGTGGAGTAAAAAGATTCTATTTTCTCCTCAATGCTTTGTGTTGTTGGTGCATAGATGATTATAATTGCTATGTTGAACTGTCTCCCTTTCAGTTTGACCATGATAATTCTTTCGGAGAACTGGCAGAATCCCAAAACACATTTCTTTTTCCAGTATTAAGCCAACTCCTTTTTCATTATTTTTGCCTCCTTCGTATATTATCCTATGGTTGTCGCTGCTGAAGACTCCATTTTTTGGCCATCTGGTTTCGCATATTCTCAGAATATTGATGTTTTAGTCTGTTCATTTTCTGCTTGACATTCTCTAGTTGTGCGCAGTTGTTTAACGTCCTGACGTTCCGTGTCCCCAAGGTAATCCTTTCTTTGTTGCGCACAGTGGCAGGGCAACGGTCCAGAGATACATAGCTTTAACTGCATAGAACCACGATTTGGGTCCATCGTGTGGGTAAAAGAGGATGTCTTGCTCAGATATAAAATTGAATTCAGTTCACAAATACTTTCGAAGTAGCTGGTAATTTAGCTGTGACAGTATTTTTTAGCGAGGTAGAAGCATAAAGGATGTTTGATAAATGGCTAATGCAATAACAAAAATTTATTGTATCAGGCAATCTCATACAATAAAAGGTAATTTAAAAAACTAACATCTCAAACCTGTTAACATATAGACGGCATTAAAAGTGTATATATTGCGGAAAATAAGTTACCAGCGATTAACCCTCCGCGGTGGGGGTCTTGGGCATGACGATAAACTGCATCCGGCAGCAAGGCCTCTGATTGGGAGGTTGTGAGGAGCATGGAACCACCTCTTAATTGTTGTTGTTCCCAGGTCCACCCTGACCCGGAGTGGTAGCAACTGTTAGGGTCTCAGCTATAGGTAAATAGTTAACCACCAAACTGGGGTCATAACATTATGAAAGTATAAAAAGACTTTTATAGAAATATTTACATAAAAATAGACTTTTATAGAAAATATCCATATTTGAAGGAAAAATATTGCCAACAATATATTAGTGAAGGGAAAAATTATTACCATAACATAATTTTCTAAAATAAAATTTTTCATAAAAATCTGATTAAATGAACCTTCTCTCTATAACTGAATATTTAAAACAAAATACCTTAAAACACTACCTTTTTGGCATTAGATAACCCACAGAGGTTGATATGCTGTTAAACAAAATTCACTCTCCCCGTTTAGGCGGGGACACTGCTGCTGATTGCTCAGGATATCTGACTTGGCTAAAATAGGATTGTGCTTTGTGTTTGAAAGGATCCCTGTTAATAGATGAAACGGCTACTATTATTAACCACTCATCTGTTCTGCTTGGTCGGAAAAGAGTCTTTATCGCAACTCTACCAATCGTTAATGGTGATTCTATGCATCTTTCCTACTTTGCTTTTTTGAAGATAGAGCTAGACTCGTCTCTTTCAAAATTTAGCGGATTTTACAATATATTTTGTGCGCGTGGTGGGGCGGAATATGTAAACTTCACTATATCAGAATAATGCTGGATATTCAAAGAAAATGCCGAAGAGCACATTTTCTTTATTAAGCTTGACTTATATACAAGATAGTAGTAGATGTAATTAACTCTTTGCAAAAATAACATTCGCAAACATGTATTATAAATTGTACTGTTTGTGTATTAGTAAACTTCTTAGAAACTTCCTATGTATCCTTTCTCTTGTCTATGCTTATAGTTTTAATGTAACTAAAACACTTTAAGAGTTCATTAACAAATATGACAACTTGATCCGGTCTAATTCAATTGGAAATAAATTCTGCTGTAAAGTAGTTTTATTTCTGTTAATATTGTAATCTGTTGTTGTTCAGCGATATATCGGTAAGTTCACTCAATAAATCGTTACTAATATTGCTGTCATATTCTTTCCAGAAGTTCATTATTGCTCTTGGCCGAAAAAAGCAATATATCTGAAAATCGATAAAGTTCAACTACACCACTTAGACAAATGCGCTTTTTATCTTTTCATTTCCTGTCGTTTTTCCCCTAAAGAAATCTTAATCATTAATGAACTTTTTTTTTCTCTAGCAGAATTCGTTAAAAAAAAAAATTATGAAAAACGAAATAAACAGTTTTGTTGAAATCAAAAATCGACTCATTTTCTTCGCCGGGCAGCAGTAAAATTGATAATACTATAATTACTGAGCTAATTATTTCTTTTATTTTTCGCATAGAAAATCCGATTATTCGACGTCAGTTTGCGTGTCCTGTTGATTAAGCTTAAAGAATTTCTATATTCATTATACAAGATAAGTGGGGGAATACCAAACATAGAATCATTAACCACCATTTAAATAAGCATTTTTGTCACATTCCTTGTCTCTTCAGGAAGTAGGCGATAATAGCTCTCCACAACTTCCCGTCCTTTGTAATCTTAATCACTGCCTGCTTCATACTATTCGTCAACTCGATTCTGTCATCCATTTATAAAAAAACTGTTAGATAAGTTATTTACCATTCCCTTGTGCTCTACATCAACTGAGTGTTAAATTCTCCAAGCCATCTTTCCTCAGTGTGTTCTATAAACCTCAGCTCTCTTTCTGATTCTAAGTAAATGTCTCCTTTGTTTTCCCTATTTGCCTTGTTGCTGACATGCTTCACAGAGTGTTCTCAACATGCTTTAGAAGCACATGTGTTTCGAGTTTCTCCTCTTCATCTTTAGAAAATTGTCTACTATTCAATTGAATATAGTAGAATTGACATTAAAGGAAAACAGACAGATGAAACTTACAGGACTCATAATTTGGAACGAAGGCCTGGAGAGTCTGATAATCACACGGGACAAGAAGGATCAGGTCTTTTTTCAATGATTGGCGGGACGGGAGCTGGAGGGATAATAAAATCACGTAGTTGCTAATCTTGTGTCTCGAGTAAATTCATATATAGAGGGCACCAGTGAGCTAAGTTCTTCGGAGCAGAAGCCGTGAAAGTATTTGTAGAAGAGACACAGGGAAGCCACATTGCGCAGGTGAGAAATTTACTGTATCTGAGCTGCCAAGTCGGGATCGATCACATTACAGATTCTCCGTTGGATTTTGTCAAGATCCCTAGGTGGATTGCAGGAGCACTCGACCAGATATGGCAGCAGTATTCAATATACGAATAAACAGGGATATACCGGTAGAAGCAAAAGAATACTGAACTGCTATGTAATAGTAATCCACTAATATTGCAGCAAAGGCTGAATAATATTCTTACAGTGAAAGAGACTAGATGAAACAGAAATGTGGTTACACTGAGAATATTATGGACGGAAAGCGTACGAAATGAAGAAGTCCGAAAGAAAACAGACAGATGAAATTTATAGGACTCATAATTTGGAACGAAGGCTTGGAGAGTTTGATAATCACAAGGGACAAGAAGAATCAGGTCTTTTTTTCAATGATTGGCGAGACGGGAGCTGGAGGGATAATAAAATCACAAATGTCTAACTGCTACAATGGATAGAAATATAAGGCGAGCGATGATCGTCCACGCTCTTAAAAGGAACAGCACGTAAAAAGATCGTAGTAAAGCTTAAAGTTAATAGATATCCTACTATTATTTGTGGTACAGTGGATATCAGCTCGGAACGAGAAATCAGAGAACATCACGAATTCCAGTTGAATTTGTAACATTTACATCTGTTTCAAACACTTTTGAGAAATGTGCAAGTCCGTCGTTTCACCCTCCAACTATGGGTTAAATAGCAGGACAGATTCGGTTCTATAGCTTTGGTTGGTATCCAGTCTATCGTAGAAAGTAATAGCAACCTACTGTGGGAAAATCTTCTGCCCGGTCAGTCATGTCTTTTTCGAGATATGATCGCCCAAGTGTGTAATCATGTATTGCACATAACTGACTGACTATTGTAGTCCTGCATCAGAGTAAGCTCCGCTTTATTTTCCGGGGCGCCTGTCATATTTTGATGGCTATCCAGCTGTATAAGTGAAATTTTAGTTTATGTTTTAATGTTTGATACAGTCTGAATGCTGTAAAGTTGAGAATTTGTCTGTTTTTACCATTTCACCCCAAACAAGGAAGGACGGGAATGCCATTAGTGTGCAGGGGGTTACAGAGAGTGAAAGAGAGAAAAGAGGACATTAGATGAATGGAATTCAAGAAGACAGATGATGGCGATTGATACTGCAAACTATCAAGAAAACAAATAAACGGAACGGAGTTCCGCAGTTGGGAAATGCGAGAAAACCTGTTTGAATAGAAGTAGCGGCTGCATTTAGCTATTTCCATACTTAAAAAAAGTGGGGTCAATCTAGTCAGTCAGTTTAGGTACCATACGTGATACACGCTTGGGCGATCAAGTCTCTAAAGAGACATGACTGACTGGGCAGAAGATTATCCCGCAGTAGGTTGCCATTGCTTTCTGCGGTAGACTGGTTGCCGACCAAGGCTATGGAACCCAATCTGTCCTGCTATTTAACCCATAACTGGAAGGAAGAGACGTATTAATACCTTTCCCAAGGGTATTTGCGCGTAAGTGAATACAATGAGGATGCTTAAATTCATGTATTCGGGACACCAGAAAAAGAAGCATTTTAAAACAGTTCTAAAATAAACTATATTTCGTCAATAGCTTCATGTGTAGAAACGCATTAATATAATTAAATAAGAATGAGCTACCAAAGGACGTTAAAAATGGAAACTTAAATAAAAAATAGATTTAATTTCTTATCCACTAAATAAAAAAAAAACTCCGGTCTGTAAAATATTCACATTTCAAATGAAATAGTACTGATCAAAATGGAGGAAAATGTATATATTTTTAATTAGACTGGATCGATTATAGATTTTAGTGCAATTTGGATAATTGGGATGATTTCGGTCTCTTTGAACATGCTCAAAAAGTCAATCAAATCTGGTTTTTCTCACACAAACAAAACTCGTTTCATTTATCTATCATGCACAAAAGGCTATTGTTCATCCTTTTCTTTTCATTCATTTGGATTGGTGCTATTTCATATTAATTGGTACTATTCCCATTTTGAAAGTAAAATAAAGTTCCAGAATTAAATTGACGAATCAACTTACGAACCATTTCTACATTATCAATGACTTGTATGCATATTTAAAGTAATTTTAATGTCTGAATTTAAGCATACACAAAGGAAGAACGTGCCTATTAGTCGTTTATTTATACATACATATATATATATATATATATATATGTGTGTGTGTGTGTGTGTGTGCAATGAATAAATTGTTTAACTTGTGCAAAAGGTAAAAATAATACTGACATCTAATTTTAGCAGGTTTATTTACTAAAATTATCTTAAAATTCTAAAGAATAAATTTTTTAAATAAAAATATGCATCGGTGTCTATGCGGAAATAATGAATCTTAGTACTTTTTCCCTAGGCTGGCGTAATCTCATGATTAAACAATAAAGAGTGACTTTTTAAAAAAATCGCTAATATTTATTTTTACTATTCTTAGTTCAAGTCGGAAGTTTTTAATGTATTTTCTGTTTTGTGTATCGAATTTATCGTAATTTCTCTTTTCCTTGTCGGAATTCTTTTTAAGTAAGAAATTCATTTAGCCTTTTCTGAAATTCATCCAACGCAAGTCCTCATACAATCTTTTAGAATGGATTGAAAATAAGATTTGTTTTTGGTCTATCCATTCGTTTCTCTATCGAAAATACGTTAAGTTAGGAAAAAAGAAATCCCGACCTACACACAAGCACGTGTGTGTGTGTGTATATATATATGTATATATATCCTACACACACGTGTGTGTGTGTGTGTGTGTGTGAGAGAGAGAGAGAGATGCATCGTTTGTGAATGTCACTATTAAATAAAAAAAACAATTTTATGTGTTTTGGGGCGTTCAGCTTAGTGTCGAATGTTGTTTGATGTCAGGTGGAAATTTGCCGAAAATGTTAAGTTCCTAGTGCATTCAACTATCGTTGGTCATTTTCAAGGGAACGATGTCTAAAAATCAAATGCCTTTGAACTGTAAGATCATTTTTTAGCCACGCGGCACCAAAATCGTTTCCTAAACCATCGTTCATTTCAAACATTGGGCTTTTAACATAAACGCCACATCTCTCAACTTTCTATCTTTCGACGGTCGAAAGTACTCAGAATATAAGGATTTCGCCAAGTTTCCACCTGACACCAAATGACATTTTTGACGCTAAGGAAGCTCTTCAAAAGATTTTCCCTCTTCGTTCTTTCAATAGAGTATGCATATCTGGATGTATCCTTTATAACCCAGTGGGTCGTTGGGGTAGTAATTATACTGTAGAGTTGGTGTCTACAGCAGGATAGGCTGGTGGATCATAGTACTTTTCTGGCCTATTTTGAAACTTTTTTAGTGATATCAGTACACATAACATCAAAGATATTTATAACAGAAACAATCGTTAACGAAAAAAAGAGCAAGTGACAAACAAAATAACCGTATACGCAAGACACACTTTATAAAAAAAGCCCTTTTAGAATGAGTCTGAGTTTTGTTTAACGGCATATCAACCACTGTGGGTTATTTAATGCCAAAAAGATAGGATTTTAAAATCTTTTTTTAATGTTTGGTTATAGTAAAAAAGTTAATTCAGACAGATTTTAATAAAAATTTTAAAATTCTTTTTAGAAAACTGAAGATGTCTTGTATTCAGAAATGTATTGCTGGTAATAATTATTTTCCTTCACAAACGTATTATGGCAATATTTTTTTCTTTTGTTTCAAAAATGTGTTATGGTAATTTTTTTCTTTAAAAATGTACTGTTGGTAATATTTTTGTTTCAAAAATATATTTTTCTATAAAGGTTCATTTTTATACTTTTATAGTGCTTTGACCCCAGTTTGGGGGTTAAATATTTGCCCATAGCTGGCACCCTAACAGGTACTACCACTCCGGGTCAGAGTGGACCTGGGAACAACAGTAATTAAGAGGTGGTTCCATTCTCCACACAACCGCCAAATCAGATGCCTTGCTGTCGAATGTAGTTTACTGTCATACCCAGGACTGCTTTTTAGAATGAGCAGTCCGAATCTTAGACCGAAGTTTCATATTTTTACGAATTGTAACTATAGTGTACCTGGTCTGCATATACTAAACTATTTTCGTAAGTATATCTTTTTTTATTATTCACACAATAATACTTCCTCTGTCAAGTTGAAGAGACCCAGTTAACTTTACAATTTATCCTATATTTGGGCAGATAAGAGGTTGGTTCAGTCCTTATATTCAGGTGGTGTATTGCGTAGCGCCTCGGAATGAAAAGTCTGAGTTCTAATTCCAGTTGATTTTAGTGTATTCATTTATGATCAAATATCCTTGGTATAGGTAGGAATCTGTTTACTTCGCCAAATTATGTTTTAAGTAGAACCAGGTTAGGTTCTTTAGCTGTGTTTGAAAAACCAATCGAGAAAAACTATAATTCTCAAATCAAAACCGGTTGGAAATAGTGCTAGCAACTTCATCCAATGGAAACCAAAGCAGTAATGCCTCGTGTACTCAGGGTTATAGGTCCCATGCTCCTCAGGGTAGTCCACAGAACTTGAGTGTGAGTTTCTTTACATGTATTATTGAGAAATCAACGGCAATAACCTAAGCTAATATTGGAACTTGGATAAACTATTCCATTTTATGCAATGATAACTGTTCCGCCAACCTGCATAATTATGAAAAGAGAACTAACTGAGGCTGATTTTCTTTTACAAGACAAACCTTTTATAGTTTAGTAATAATCAGTCAGGTTGCGGAGCAGATAGAGAAATCTCTAAACAATTACATTGATATGGGTTTAGCGTAAAAATTACTGAAACAGTAATACTCAACCATATGTTTCTATACATAAAGATAAAAGTGAATTTCTGAAAAAAGGCAAACTAGCGTTTGCAAGTTTATTTCTTCAAGAATTCATCCTTTTGTATAATTCTGTATGTTACCAGATGTTTGGTTTGTTTATAAGTTTTTATACAAGTATACTTTCGTTCGTTTGTTCATGCGGCTCTTCTGTCTGAGAACACAAGTTCGTTGTGATAAGTGGATCCCTTGGGTTTGCAGGAGACGTGTCCAGTTAACAAAACCTGCTTCGACATTGATATCTTCCTAGGGAAAAAAAACTACTGTCATTAATAGAAATAAATACGTAAATATAATCGCTTCTTTTTTTCTGCTATCATCCTTAACTTACACATCTTAATTCTAAAGATTCTCCGAAAAAAAAGAAAGTCCCTTTGATGAGCAAACCATCTTCTCAGAACATATCTCTCTCTCGTTTCACTACTTGCTCACTAGGGATTAGTGGTCAATCTTCTGATGGAGTGGACAATACAGATACTGGTCACTTTCAACTTCAGATTCCCCGGGCAGAATGTGTTTCTCTTTAAGTAGCAGCCGAAAAATCGGCAGGGGAGGTGGACATAACCCAGTCTCCTTGCGCAGCAATTATAAACCAAAGAGTCTGAATCAATATGGAAGGTTAGATTCGTATAAAAACTGTTAGTGAGAAGAATAAAAACGACATATTTCCATAAAGCTAAATACAGTTAGTTGTAAAGTGGGTTCAGGAGTGGATAGGGCAGTTTTTCATTCACTTGAGTCTTCATCTCTTGCCACTGAGGAAGTTAAAGCGATGGGTGGTCACACCTATCGCACACATTTTTTTATGTTTTTTGTTTGTTTGCTTATTATAAACGTCCTTAATGGTATTTGGGTTTTTTTTTTAATTTGCTATTTATAGATTCACTGTCAGCTAAGCTAACTTCTCTTTGTATGTTTCGGTTTAATAATTGGGTGTTCGGACAGCAATCCCTCTTTAAGACATGTTTCGTTGAAGAAGGCTGGTGAGGTAATTTTTGTTTAGTTTTCTTTTAATTGCATGCCAACAACTATATTTCCTAGATTTAATGAATTCTACAAACGTTTGTTGGTTCCGAGAGATTTCTGCTAAACGATTTCAATGTTTTTTGTTTTTTTTTTACACACCATTTATTATACCGATACAAGTACTGTTGCAGATAGCACAAAAGCTGCTGAAAATATATATTTTTATTTTCAAAATATGGTTAGTAACAATATATGAATCGATTTAATGTTTTATAAAAAGGACTTCTATAACTTTTTAACGCTTTTCGTAGTGGAAGGGACATATTTTCATGCTCGTGACTATTATATGGCGTATTATGAGCACCATCACAATGTACTACATATATTTGAAAATTCTGAATATATCTATTTTGCGTGCGTTGTGGTCCAGTGGATATCGGCTCGGAACGAGAAACCGGAGAGACGAGTTCGAATTCCAGTTGAATCCATTGTATTCACTTACGCGCAAATACGCTTGGAAAGGTATTAATGCAATTTACTAAGCGCAGCTTAGATGTGGCACAAGGCCGAAAGTATGGGGCACCCAGTGAGGATCGAACTCACTACTTAATTGCAATAGTTCTAGCGAGACAAGCTTGCTAACCATTACACCACCTCGAGGTGCCCTTGGAAAAGTATTAATCCGTCTCTTCCTTCCAGTTATGGCTTAAATAGCAGGACAGATTGGGTTCTATAAACTTGGTCGGCAACCAGTCTACCGCAGAAAGTAATGGCAACCTACTGCGGGATAATCTTCTGTCGAGACGTAATCGCCCAAGCGTGTATCACGTATGGCACTTAACTGACTACTTTCCACAATTTTTATCCCCATCTACAATAACACTTACACGGAGCACCGGCATATATTACCCACCGAGCGGATGGGTCAAGCCTGGTTAGTGGTTCCAAGTCGTACTTTATGACCTTCGCTAACTAATCAATATTTGCTTTTAATATGCTACTATTAAGCAAAGCGTAACTGACTATAGTTAAAGGATAGAAGATTTGAACTGATTTTGGTATCATTTGAGGGGTTTTGTTTCGTTTTCTTTACTTTTTTGTTTATTCAGATCGGTGAATCTGTTCTGCTTTATATATATATATATATATATATATATATATATATATTGTTTGTTTTTTAATGATATTTTGTGGTTAGATATCTGATTTTTTTTTTCTTGCGTTAATGTTATTTGTTACGGTAGCTTTGTAAATTGAATCATTCGTTAAACATTTAAGTGGGTCATTTTCTTTGTTTTCGTAGTTTCGTTCATTGTTATTGGTTTGTTATGTCTTTTTATATTGTATTTAATTATTAATTTCTCCATGTTATCCGTGCTGGTGTAACTGATTTCGATGGTATTTTTGTTATTTTTAATATCTTTTAATACGTTAATGTATATACCATTGTTCGTTTTCAGTTTATTTCTTTCCTGTGTACTTTGTAGGTCCCGTTGTTTAGGTTGAACGTTACCTCTAGGAGATATACTAGTTTTGGAACTATTGCAAATCCTACGGTTTTGAAGGGCTTTATTTTAATATAGATCTGCCGTCGCAGTTTTTCAATTAGACTATCGTCCTAAACTTATGTCTATTCTATTAATAGTATTTGTTAGTTATACAATGTATATAGCTATGAGTTCACAGCTATAATTAACCATAATAGCTACTCATTGTTACATCAGTTAGCTATCGTTTTGAAAAATTTAGTGTGCACTCATTGATGGAGGGATAGATGCCTTTTATGTCTACTTGTATGAAGGAGCAGTTTTTTAATGGCTGATGTTATTAAATCAATTTTCTTTTTTTTTCTTTTTTCCCCAATGGTTTATGTCTGTTTCTTAGTTTTTAGCATATTTTTGTTAATTTGCCTAATGTTACTTATTTTGTGTGGTTTAATTTACAGATTGTTTTTGACGTTGTTTAATTTCATGAATAGATATACTTTTGGTAATTGATTTATTGTCTAATTTTAATATAGCAGCTATGTTATTATTGAATTTGTAAAAATTTTAACTGCTTCTTCAGCTCGTATATTGTAATTGCAGCTTTATATATATATACATATATATGAGAAATACTTGGTCTTAAGACAAAACCTTTTATATAATCTTCATACCTCGGATCGTAGCCATAACCATGTACTGGCAATGAAAACTTATTCCTTTACCCTAGCACATATCAGCACGTGGGGAACCTTTTGTAAAAGATAGTGAAAAGATTACCTGGGTGGAGAAGAGAACAATAACATATTACATTAATCTTGAAACATCATTTTACAGATAAAAATCCATTAATGAACTGATTTCTTTAACGTATCGACAGTTCTTGATGTGATTCCCCTGGAGCTTACTATATTTCATTTGCCCTTGTCACTTGATCAGAATATTCGGATTATCCATCAATCATTTGCCGGCTGCATCAATTTCCCAATCGGTTTCATATATTCCTAATGATTTGTATCCCCTTTCTCTCTCCTTTGTATTTTAAAGTTACTCTGTACCGCATTGACTGTCTCATTAATTTCTTTTCACTTACTTTTCCAGGTCATTTTTCTAACTTAGCTCATCTTGTTCCATTGTTCCTTCAGCGAGGTTATATTCTAGGTTCGGTCCGTTTAGCCTGTTGGTTAGAGCATTGGGTTTCAAGTTTTCTGAAGATGCTTGACGTCAACTTTTATAACTGGGATTCCTTTAAAATTACTATCAAATATAATCCATTAAAGTGCATAGCGATTTTTATATCAATGTCTTAAATATATTTCTTTTATTGCTATTTCATAACATTCTCATCGTCCCAGAAGCAGTTGGCTTTCTATGTCTGTATCTTTAGTAATGTGGGCTCCCTATTTGTAACTCAGATCGTTTGACATTCTACGACTGTTAATTCTTAACAAGTGATTAGTCAAATATTACACGCATTTCGCCATTATGTATCTTCTGGTATAGCTAACTACTTTCTGCTTGTGCGTGCGTATAGTTGGTACTATTGCGCTCTCGTGATAGAACTTTGAGCATCATAGTGCCACCATTTTTTTTCTTTTTCTTGGTGGGGGCTACTGTTCCGCCTTGGTTCAAAATGTTAGCTGATAGGACGCGTTTACGCTATAAGAGCAAGAATACTGACGTGATCTAACTCAAACTTCGATCACCTGATCACAATAGTATCATATATATATATATATATATATATATATTTATTTGCTCTGCTACTGTACTGAGCGCTTTACGTGTTAGGTTCCTCGTCTCGGGTTTTTTTCTTTCGGCTAGTACTTTGACTAATGTTCAAGTGGTTAGTTTTTTTTTTTTGCTTCCATTTTTTACCCCTCCGCGTTTATACTCGGTGGGTTTTTCGAGACGTGTTGAAAGATAAATTTACAGATATATATATATATATATAACAAGACAAACCGGTATTTAACGTCAAGCAGCTCTGACAAGAGAGAACATCATAACGGTAACCTTACAAAACTTAGAAGCCTGCTTTATTAACGTTCTATCAACACCTCAATATCAAGCACTTTACGCTAAAAACCCTGCTTCCCAAAATATATTTTATCAATAAAATTACTTACAAATAACCTAGGCGCTAAAAATGATCAAAAACATACACACATTATATATATATATATATATATATATATATATATATATATTATATATATATATATATTATATCTAATAGTAATTAGATCATATATTTATACTATTTAAGTATTGGCACAGTTCGTATTATCTGAGCAAAAACTTGAATCGGTTGGTTAGTTAAATTCAAATTCTTAATTGCTATTGATTTCAAGTCCACCCTGACCCAGAATGGTAGCACCTGTTAGAATCACAGCTTATAAAAATACTTTTGAAAAAGATTTACAAGCAATACTTTTTCATCAAAAAAAAGAAATTGTCAAGAATACATTCATGTAAAGAAATTTAAAAAAAAAAAAAAAAAAAAGGAAAAGTTTAAGATTGTCACAAGTAAATAAAATATCGGTATTAAATGACCCATAAGTACTTGATATTCCGTTTAATAAACTGACCAAACCATTTCTTTTCTCATTAATGTTTTTCGAGCGGGTTGGATGAGGAATGCATTTCTATTCACTTCAGCTATGGATTAAGTATTTGGATAGGTTGGGCTAAGCTAAGTATCCTTGGTTGAGAGCCAGTTTAGGAGTAGAAAAATTTTTAATTTAGCTGGAAACAATTTCAGGATTTTTCGAAAGAACCTCTCTCAGCTTAGATATGAAAACAAAAATGAACCTGGATGGCAACTGTGCTTCAATATGTTAAGCGAAGAAATTACTTGATAGACTCGTGATCATAGTTTTTATTTTTTGTATTTTTTTTTAATTTTTTGTATTAAGTTTTATGCTTTTGTTTGCTTTTTGGTTATTGGTCATTTGTTTTGTTTTTTGTTGGTTGTTTTTTTTTTGGGGGGGGGGTTGTTGATTTTTTTTCTTTTTTTTTTTGGTTGGGTTGTTTTTATGATTTTTGTTTTTGTTGTTGGTGCTTTTGTCGTCGCTGTTGTTTCGACGCCGTTGTTGTTTCTGCGTGTAAGTTCGCTATTTGCAATGCATTTGTTTTGCTTTATAAGAATGTGGTGTTGAACAATGGATGATATTTCTTTTGCAACCATATCTCTTGACCACTTTCCTGCGTACAGGTCTTCCATATCTGCCGGTTTCCTCTCTGGCAGACTGATGAAATTCCTTTTCGTATTGGTCAAGACAAACACTGAATCCTCTATTGACTGATGGCATATTATCTCCAGTAACTCAGCAGATATACAATCACTAAACAAAAGATTCAATGTTTGGCGTGGCCAAGGATGCATTCCAAAGATTTTGTTGAGTATTGAGAGACAGGAAAATTTTGTTGGAAACAAAGAATACTGGATTGTTATGTGATTTATGTCCTTCAATATGGCAGCGAATGATGGAAAAAAAACTTATCAAAGACTTGAAGCAACCGAAATGTAATTCTGCAGAAGGATGCTGAGGATGTCATGGACCAAATATCTTAGCAATAACGTGGTTTTGGAAAGGATGAAAACGAAAGGAAGTTTATACTTAACATCAGGAAAAGACAGCTGGGGTTTCTGGGACATTTACTGAGGTAGACTTAAAAATCTTATACTCATATGACAGGAAAACCAGAGTTATATATTAACTTTGGTACTCGTAGACCGTGGCTGATCTCAATACACCAGTCTGATTAAATCCTATTTGTTTATTTTATTAATAGGTGTAGATAGGTTGACCTATCTTTTTGTTCACACTGCTTCCCTGTCTCTTGCACGGAACTGGAGGTTAGTCAACGGTTTTAAGTTTAAGAAAGGATTTTCCATTCCTTCTAAAATCTTTGATATTTTTTTTTTTACTCTCAGTAACTCCTTGCAGGAAGGAAGGAAGGCAGGACTTCACATAAGGATGTGTGTTGTGGTGCAATGGATATTGGCTCGGAACGAGAAATCGAGGAACCGAGTTCGAATTCCAGTTGAATTCCTTGCATTCACTTACGTGCAAATACCCTTGGGAAAGGTATTAATCCGTCTCATCCCTCCAGTTATGGGTTAAATATTAGGACAGATTGAGTTCTATAGCCTTGGTCGGCAACCAGTTTACCGCAGAAAGCAATGGCAACCTACTGCGGGATAATCTTCTGCCCAGTCAGTCATGTCTCTTTCGAGACATGATCGCCCAAGCGTGTACCGCGAATGGCACTTAACTGACTGACTGAACTCCTTGCATCGCTTGTAACCTTGCTTGAGGGTCAAATCCTGATCAAAATTATGATCATGAATGTTTTTCTTTCTTTTCTTACTTTATATTTTTTTACTGTATATAGTCACTGCTTCGGATGTGTTGGGTTGGCTGTTTTGTTTTTTTGTTTTGTTTTTTTTGTTTGTTTTTTGTTTTTGTTTTTGTGTGTGTAGTATATTAACTTCTATGGGTTGTTTAATGCATAAATATAACTATTTTGTGTACATTTTTAGCATAATGGTTTTAGTGATATAAGTTTCACTAATTAACCCACAAATGGGAAGAAAAACGGTCGATTCCTACCTTTTCTAACGTTATTTACGTGTAAGTGAATATTTCAAACCTAAGTGAAACTCGAACTCTGCATTCCGATTAACAATTCCGAGTTATTATTCAATACACCACCTGCATATCGAAGCGTACAGGAACTGGTATTCCCAATCAAACACCCATCTAAGTACTGAGCAGGTTGGACGTTGCTTAACTTCAGTGATTGTGAACCTATAGGGAGATGTTTTTGAATGCTCTCACCCCAAGCAAGGCATTCTACTGCCACTGTTGCGCAGGGGGTTACATAGGAGAAAGCGATGAAAAAGAGGGGTTAGTTATAGGAAATGTCAGGAGGTGGGTAACAGACGGATGAGAATACCGGTGTAATGGGGGTGGAGTGGATGGAGAAAAGAGCATGAGAGAAATGTTGCGAGTTAGTGAAATAAGAGATGACTATTATCTTTACATTTAAATTCTTGGAGATTGCAGCTATCGGGGAAGCAAGTATACAGAAGGGAATTCCACAGGCAGGAAGTGCGAGAAAAGAAGCAGTTAGAGTAGAAATTGCGGTTACATTTTATCGATTTCACTCTAAAATGGTGGGACCTAGTTGCTAATCCTTTTTCTATTTGGAAAAACCAGGATTTCACACGTCATTGTGAAATTTTTAAAAGTGAAGAAGGTTGATTTTAATTCGGTGTTTCAACGAGAAGTGGCCGTAAGCGGAAGTTTGGGGATTTCATAAAACGTCTTAAAGACATTAAGACATGGAAAACTCGTTTTTCTAATATTTTTTAATTATTTTTATTTTTTACATTTTTTTTTTTATTTTTGTGAAAAACAAAGTCATTACTGAAGTTTTTGTCACTGATAACTTATATAATAAATGAATGTAATTTTATACATTTCCCTATATATCGTCTATTTCTACATTACCACAAAAATATTTATAAGGAAACGCATATCGTAGGTCGAAAAAAAATATGAAAATGAAAACAGAACATGAACAGTCTACCCCTGGAGATTAACCAGAGAAAATTTCGGGAGGATACAGTGAGAGAAACGTCGTGATAACAACAAAATAGGGACAACGGAGCAGACAATATGAATAATGAAGAGAAGTCTATTCTATGGATTTCTAAATAAAAATTATGTTTCAGCCGATGAGCCAGTGCGGGATATTCTACATAAACCTTTCTGTGCCCTTTTAACAAAAAAAGGAGACCCTTCTTACAAAGTGCCTTTTAGCCAATCAGCACTTCGAACTTACAAATTTACCTTTTCATTGGTCGAGACACACTACGACTGAAATGGATTTCTTCTTTCGGGCCAAAGTTTCTGGAGCCGATTTCCAGAATTCCAAACGTATATAAGTGGCAATATTACTCAATTCGAGTCAGTCAATTTGCGAACTCCGAGAAATGCCAATAACCTCCACGCGTGACTATTCGATGACTCATCGATCGACCGCGTAAAAATAACTTTTATTCAACAATCGATCGCGTTGAGATTCTTCCTACAATTAACTTAAAAGATTGAATATTCCTTCACTTCACGAACAAAGTTATTGTGTCCGCTTATTCAATTAATCCAACGGGTAACACCCAATAACTCTCGACAACTTATTTCTATGTAAATAAACAATACATACACACCCACATTTCCATAACCTTTTATTGCAGCAACAGTCTATTGTATTTTTCCTACCAAATCCTAAATATTAATATTAGTTGAACTATACTCTGCATGAACAATCTTTCAGACATTTGTTCACTTGTGATTATCAACAACAAATTCGATCATGCATGTACGTTTTATTGTTTATATAAAATTATTTTACTGTTAAATTTGGTCATTTCGTGTATGACAATTTGTTTTAGGTTTCTTCATATTGAATCTATATTGTTGTGTGGTATACAAATGAACACGCTACAGAAACATATTATTCAAAGAATTTTCCTTCTAATATAAATTGAGTATTTGACTATACGCAAAACCAGAAATATCAATGTTAATGAGATTAACTGATTAGGTTACTAGACATACCCGTCATTTTTGACGGAACTTAAAATTTCGATTTGGGCCAAATCTACGAACTAACGCCTTTTTAATTTTCTTCTCCTTCTATGTACCTTGTCCTTTCCGGACGTAGACGATTATGGCTCTTCACGTCTCCCTATCCCTGGTGGCTCTTAGCACGCTTTCTCCTGTTACACCATGCAACCCTCGATCTATCATCTACCTTATTAGGTTCTTCAAATGTTATCTGTTGCTTCCTCCTGTTTCTTTTTCCCTTTATCTGGCCTGTCAGTATCAGGTTCTCCGAGCCCTCTTTCCTCATTGCATGTCCCAGGAGCTTCAGCTGTCTCTTCCAAGTGCTCAGTATTAATTTTCTTTTCGTTTTCATCATTTCCAAAACTTCATCATTGCTCACATGCTCGATCCATGATATTCACAGCATCCTTCTGTAGAACCACATTTCAGTTGCTTCAAGTTTTTCTTTCATCTTTGATGATATTGTCCAACATTCACTGCCATATTGAAGAACCGAGATCACATAGCAATCCAGTAGTCTTTTCTTTGTTTCTAGCGAAATCGTCCTGTTCCTTAATACTTTACTCAACTTGTGGAATGCTTCCTACACCATGCATACACGCATTCGGATCTCTGTATCACACTTTCCGTCTTCTGTTAGAACACTTCCCAGGTATTTATATTTTTGTACCTGCTTGGTTTTATTATCCCCCAACTGATTTGGCATTTTGGGCTGCCCTTTTTGCTGATGACCATGCATTCAGTTTTCTTACAGTTTATTTATAGTCTTTCTTGTCACTCTCTTCAGCTACCTTTTGTAGATGGTCTTGTAGTTTCCTTTCCGTGTATTCTAGCAGCACTGTATCATCTGCGTACCTTAGGTTGTTCAAATTGTGGCCTCCGATGACGAATCCAGGCATAACTTCTAGGGTCCTCAAAATATTCTCGCTGTACAAGTTGAATAGATTCGGTGAAAAGACACATCCTTGTCGTCCGCCCCTTTCTATCTCTGTATATCTGCGGAATTCGTAACCTGTCCGTATACAAGCGGTTTGCTGCCAGTAAAGATTCTTGATTACTCTTAAGTCTTTCCCAAATATGTCAAGGCTGCCAAGCCTCTCCATCAATTGTCTGTTTTGTATTTTGTCAAACGCCTTCGCATAATCAATAAAATATATTTACTGGTATTTCTTTGCTTACGTCGTTTTGAGTTACGTCGTTCTCGATTATACCTCATTGTTTAAAAAAATATACGGAGAAATAATTTAAGTTTAAATCATTTTTTCGATTTTACGGTTGTCTGCCACAAATATTGATGTCGTAATATCACAGGAAAAGCGTAAAAAGCACATTAAATCTTCTTACTATACAATAAATACGTATAAAAAAACATACTGATATCCGTATATTTACAGTAAATTTAAACTTATTTATAAATGAAACTGTGTCTGCGTGTGTATGTCCGTTACCTATAGACTCCAAAACGGCTGAACCGATTTTCTTGAAAATTTAAACAGTTGTACTATAAGCGTCTGCGAGTGTTCTTAGCTAGGTTTCGTGTCGAGGTACTCCAGATAAATATCGAAAATCGATAATTGAAAAAATTGAGTTATAGAAGAAGTGGTCCGATTTTAATCAAATTCGATACACAGACATAGGCACAGACATAAGAAACGATATTCAGAAGTTTCCAGGTTCCAGTTTTTACAATAGTGCAGAAAGTTTGATGTCGATACCAGGGAATCAAAATTTGACTTACATCCATTCATTTTTCTTTCAGTCTACGGTTTCGCTTTAACTGGAAACAACTATTACTTTTTAGTCTTACATGCCAACGTCCAAAGAGTCTGAGCTCCAGGACCATAGATTAGTTTTAAATCTTTCATTACACCCGAGCAACGCCGGGCTATACTGCTAGTTTGTTTATAAGCTTAAAAATGAACCTTATCAAACATATTATTAAGAATGTCTTTATGAATATAAATACAGAACTGGGAACAGATACTCGGAGACGAGTAAATTCGACTTAAGTCGCCTCTTCTGGAACGAATTACCGACTTAAGGTGAGGTATACTTGTATTTCGAAAATCTCCGAAGATTAATCTTATCGAAAAGCACCTGGTGAAGATCGGCGGGAACAACAGACAAAATGTTTGATTATTGACAACAAAAACAAGAACAATTGTAAGAGCAAACTAGAAATAGCAGTCAAAGATCGTGAACCACCACCGAGGTAACACCGATATCATCTCATCGATTAGCAAGAGATGATTATTAAAATAACAATGATTACAATGAACTTGACCACTTTCAAGCGAGAAAATACAAAAACGGACCTCGACTGCACTCAAAATTCAATGCACATTTTAAAACGTGAGATAATGGTCTGCGGGAGGGAGTGAGGCAAGCGATTCCAGTTTGTTTTTAGCCTCAGTTTTCATCTTGACTGGGCCAGTCTTTGATGTTCCCATTTCATTATGTATTTTATCTCTCCCATTTCCCTTAGCGATTGTGTTTTTTGATTTAGCCGTTTGGCGGAATACAGCAGCTACTCTTGAATTTGTGATGTGGAAGGGTTTTACTAACATTTTTTATTTTGTTTGAATATTGTTATATTTTAGTTTGTTTTGGGTTATTCATCCTTTCCTCCAGTCATTTTCATAATATATTATAAAAAAATTATTGCATATAAATTAATTTTTATCTTATGGTTTCGTTACGTTGTTTTTAGGTTACCCTGTGAAGATGTCGTATTATGGCAAATGTAGGATTCTAACGTGCCGGATGAGTTTTGCGGTAAATGGAGAAATTGTCAAGAATGATTATGAATGTGATTAGCTAGGTATTGGATAGTTTGTAGTGAACAAAACAAATTCAAAATTTAAAATTCAAATCTGACTCATTGATTTTGTTAGAAATTTAAAAAAATAAAAACGAATTTTCTGGAATATACAAACTTTACACACAAAACTCGCGAAATTTCACACTTCGATGTCAGAAGTTTTTCGGCAAATAATCTTCAATTAATATATATATAATGTCAATTTCCTTTTACGGCCCCTTTTTAAAGCCGACGCGAAGTTTGTTTATCGTTCAATGGGAAGCCCAGAATTATATCCAGGTGTAAATTCCCAATGACGGTCTCAGTAGAGAAGATACGGCTTAACTAACACGTCCCTTGAATCTACCCACTCTTTTGTGCAACATTTTTGTAATCTTTAGACAGATGGAGACCAACCTTCTCAAATCCCTATTTTTAGCCTTGTGCCACCTTTTTTACAAAAATAAATATTGTCTAAGAGAGGTAAATCACTATTTGGCTTGTGAAACGTAAAAACGTAATTTTTTTTATTAATAAAACTGGAAAAATAAACTTTATCGCGTACTGGATCGAACCCAAAGTCTAATCAGATCGTGTCAGGCATGAAGTCAATCATCTCTGAAAGTTTCATCCGAATCCATCCAGTAAGTCTTGAGATATATTAATCCGGGACAGATAAACGCGGATGAATAAAGATAATAATGTAAATAAGTCAATGCTAAATCTTTTTTAATATTTATATCAAGTAAACTGGATACAAAAAAATAAAACTAATAACCTTTAACATAAATTTTCCTGCGGTCTCTTTTGAATGTCTCTTTTCAAAAGGGATATCTACAGTTTATTCCAACTAAACTTTACTTGAGAATTATTTCATTAAATTTAATATTTTTATTAAATCCTTTTTACTTCTACTTTAATTTTTTTTTTTTTTTTTTTTTTGAGGAGGGGGTTCGTGTTTTTTTTTTGGGGGGGGGGGGTTCTTGTTTTTTGTAGTTTTTTTTTCCTGCTATTTTTTTCGTGTTTTTTTTTCGCGTTTTGTTTTTTGTTTTTGTTTGTTTTTTCGTGTTTCCTTTATTGTTTTTTATGTTTTTTGCTTTTTTTCATGGTTCTTTTCGTGTTTGTTTGTTTTTTTTTGTGTGTGTATTTTCGTGTTTTTTCGTGTTTGTGTTTATTTTTTGTTTTTCTTCGTGTTCTTTTTTCCGTGTTTTCCTTTTTTTGTTTTTTGTTTTTTGTTTGTTTGTTTTGTTTTTTTGTTTTTTTTGCCGCGTTTGTTTTTTGTTTTCGTGTTTGTTTTGTTTGTCCCTAACAAAACGGTTGTAATTAAAAAGTCTACAAAGTCGACTTAGTTGTAATTAGAATGTCTACAATCTCTTGAATGGACAGGTTTCCAAATCACTCACTCAGCTATAATCTATCGTCTGTTATTCGTCGAACAAGTTTCGCAGCTTGGAAACTGGATGCAAATAGAAAAGCAATCCGGATTAGCTGCTGAAGATTGGACAATAAAGGGAATCCGTACGAAAAGCAACTTGATTTTAGCTCAAAATATCCGAAACTGAATCCTTTTCAGACGCACTGACCTGGCTGTAAGGGAGGCAGCGATAATAGAGGCAGTTACACGATTTCTAATAATTACGAAGCTTTTGCTATGGCGATGCAAGCACAGTAGCGACCATCATCAACTGAAAATCCACTCCTTCTGGTAAATCCACGCTGTTAGGGTGATATTCTTGATAGTTGAAAGATAAGGTGATAATAAAACCGTGGTTTCTAGGGACGTCTTTGTAATGATGGTTGTCCGTGGCTCTAGTCGGAAGAGAAGAGATTTTAGAGATGATGGTTGTAATTGAAATGTTAGTGACATTGGAGTTGGTAAATTCTGATCGTGGCGATAACATTCCGGGTAATAATAGGTTGTTCGCGTTAGATAATGCATTAAGACCATAGAATTTGCGCTAGGAACAACAGCCGATGTTGGTTTGGAATTTATTTGGACAAATGGAAATATTGTTTGATGCGACTGGACCCGATTATCGCAGGAAATGTACTAATTAAATTATTTTCTTTCGTACTTTTATCTTGTCTTGATTTAAATTTTTATTTTTGCTCAACTGTGAGCCTTTGGTGCTTTGATCCTTGAGTAGCAGGAATTATGAACTTCTACGTTTATTTTCAATTACAGAACATATACTTATATGTAACTATGACAATACTGTTGAAGTGATTTATCAATAGAATGTATGATAAATCAACCAACCTCAGTTTATTAACAGTGAAATGAAAAGGCGGTTAAAGAATTACTAAAAATGAATATATCAAAGACTAAAGTCCTTCACAAACATTACTTCAGACATATTTCTTGAATAAATGGCAAGAGTTATGAAATAATCAGCCGAATAATAAACTGGGTAAAAGGAAATCTACACTTGGCATAAGACGCCATAACACCAGGCTTTTTCCCAATAAATGTAGTACTCTTAGCTAAAATCAAAATTAGTCATTCGGTATTATACATTCATTTTTTCTAAAAGCTGAGGATCTACATGAATGCATAATATGCCAGGAGACTTACTCGGTGAAATATTCTGAGAGATTGTGTCGAATTTGCCTCTATCCGGAAACGCCTTTTTATAATGTGAATAGCCCTAAAGAGCTTTTAAAAAATGTTAATCAAAAAACATTTTGACCTACGTAAGGAAAATTAAATTACACACTAAATTTATTCCAGACTTAAACTATAGATAAACAATTTAACCAATTTTAAATTATATTTAAAAATTTTAAAACTTTGAATATTTTATTCAATAATGTTTTATTTTCAGCAATATGCTGGTAAAACAAACAAATCAAAATCAATTGATTAATGACATTTTGCCGAAGAGTAAATATTCATTGGGTGGTTTTTCGTGCGTTAAGTGTTAAAGAAGTACTCTTGTTTATCATGACTACAAAATAACAAATTAGATCCTTATTAGATGTGTCATACTTGGGATTTGGTGCAAAAGTTAAGCTTAAAAAATAAGATGAATTTCAAGAATTGAAAAATAAAATGCTATCTACCCTTATTAAACGCAAAATCGAATCTGTTTCATTTCGCTATGCTGAGTGAATATTGCAAGACAAACTTTATGCTTAATTACGCCTTAGCATTAAGACCAAATGGTTAGTGCGTACGTTTTCCGATCATAGGATACTGGACAGTCCATGTTGAGATTTTTAACCCGTCTACTCAGTCAGTTAAGTGCCATACGTGATACACGCTTGGGCGATCATGTCTCTTTCGAGACATGACTGACTAGGGCAAGTTTATCCCGCAGTAGGTTGCCATTGATTTCTGTGGTAGACTGGTTGCCGACCAAGGCTATAAAACCCCAAAAAGCAATCGAAATCTAACCGTACTGATGAGCTGTGATACAGCGAAACAGATCTGTCTGCAGATGGCAATATATATATATATATATATATATATATAGTAAATAACGAACCTACCAAGGTTTCACCAAATTGGATATTCTAGGAAAGTTGGCCTACTTTCCCTGAAGATCCAATTTGGTGAAACCTTGGTAGGTTCGTTGGTTCTTTAGGTTAGTTATTTACTTTGTTTGCTCTACTTGCGTATTGAGCGCTTTTTGTTTTAGGTTACTCGTCTCGGGTTTTTTCATTTGGGCTGCGTGCATTGACTGATACTCAAGTGCTTAGCTCGTTCTTTTTTTTTATCACCATTTTTCCTTCCGCGTATGTGCTCGGAGAGTTTTCGAAACGAGTATAACGACATCTTTACATATATATATATATATATATATATATATATATATATAAATGTGTGTGTATCGTGGCAGCAAATAATTTTCTAAACAGATACTATTAAATATAAGAGACAATGAATGTCTATTATGTTTAATCAAAAGCCAAAATACAACGTTTAGAACGGCTGATGATTAAACATAATAGATATTCATTGTCTCTTATATTTAATAGTATATCTTTAGAATATATATATCGTATATACTACGAAGTGTTCTAATAGAGGATAGAATGTATGACACTGAAATCCGAAGACCCATTGGGATGACCAAAAATATTCTGCGGAACTTTGGAATGCATAAAGAGACCGAAGGATTTTGTTAGAAACGGAGAATTGTTAAACAGCTCCGTGGTATCTCTGAACAACCTCAAAAACAAAGATTTGAAGCAAGAGAACTGTGGTTCTGCAAAAACTGGAAACAAAAAAGAATCTTATACTCATCAATTTAAATTTCTGTGGATCGTAATGAGGAAGGAAGGCTTGGAAAATCCGATACAATATGCATTGAGTGACACAGAAAAGCAGCTGATAACTTGAGTAATTTTTTTTTTTAAATCTTTTCGCCTCAAGCAAGGCAGTACCGCCACTGATGCGCAGGGGGCTACATAAGAGTAAAAGTTTAGTCAGGGGGAGAGTGAACAAAAAGACGAACCAGTTACAGAGGGTGTCAGAAAGTGCAAGAGAAGAATGGGAATACGAGTGTGATGACAATTGTGAAGGTAGAGAAAAAGTAAAAAAAACACGATATACGGGGTGATTTAGAAAGAATTGGAGCCAAGTGGATAAAAGATGGGAACTGACATTGCATTTAAATTCCTGGAGGTTGTATCCGTCAGGGAACTAAGTTTCTGGCAGGGATTTCCACAGGCGGGAAGTGCGTGTAAAGAAGCTGTGGAGTAGAATTTTTGGCTGCATTTAGTTGATCTAACTGTAAATTGGTGGGACCTTGTTGCCAGTCTGGTTGCACGAGTAAATTCTTGTGGCAGGGGCACCAGTGACTTAAGTTTGTCGGAGCAGAAGCCATGAAAATATTTGTAGAAGAGACAGAGAAAAATCACATCCCGCCGGTGAGAAAATTGCTGGAGTCGAGCTGACAAGTCGGGACCTATCACATTACAAATTATCCTTTGGAGCCTGTCGTGAACACTGAGATGAACGGCAAGGTCGCCTGACTATACAGCAGTATTCTATGCACGGAACGAATTATAATATAAGGTTTCGGAGAAATAACAAAAAGACAATTTATTAACAGCTACAAGAGGAAGGAAGACGTGGAGAGCTATAATTTCGTACGTCTTGAAGGGACACGGCCCATAAGATGTGAAGACTGTGGTTTTCATTTTGCTTGATGTAAACACAAGGTTTTGTAATTCTGAGTCGGGTAGTGTGTACTTGAACGTAGAGGAAACAGGCGAGCAGGAACTAAGCCGCAATTCACGAACTAGACGTTATCTCTAGACACGTGACGTGAAACCAGAACAATACCCACTCTGGATTAAATAAAGGGTTAAATTTAGAATTCCCTGTACAAACTATTTATCTATATTAACGGCTTTCAATAGTGCCGTATCTATAATAAAAACTAAAACGTCTTAGTCTAGCTGACCCTCACTAGTATCAAATTTTGATTGCTAAAAGTGGTCTTAATATAGAACTGAAATCTATTCCTTCATCGGTTTAATAATGGGACACTTAGACTTGAGATTTTTTTATTATTTTGGTTTTATGTGTTTCATTTTGTTTCTTTGTTTGTTTTTCTTTTGTCTTTATAACAAGCGATAGTCAGTAAAATATGATCTTCAAAATCAGACATGCATTTTACCAAAAGAGAATAAAATTAAAAAATTAATTCGGACTAAAACGACCACAAACCGAACGTGGATACTTCCGGTTACAGTCTTTATATGAAGTCGTATGCTACCGATGCCGTCAGTTAGTTGCCAGTCATACATCGTAGTGTTGAAACAAAAAGGAGTCAGTTCTCGATAGTTTCAGCTTGAGGCAGATATGGTAGTATGAGCTGTCATAAGTGACAGTTGCCTCAAGCATCATCTGCTAACCTAACCAGACCGTGCAAGGGAATAAACGATTGTTTTTCATTTGTGACGAACGTGAATATTGAATCAACGCAGTTTCGTTGTCTGGTCCGTGAAAAGCTGAATGGGGCCAGTTAGGTTTACAAACTAAATAATGAACTCCGTCATTAATCAGCTTTTGTTTTATTATTGAGCGGTGTCTGCGACGATGTGGCTAGAACGCAGGGGGTTACAGAAAGTGAAAGGATGAGAATGGGTTGAGGAAAGGAGAAAAAAGAACAGTTCAAGAAGACAAGCTGGAGATTGACTTTGCATTTAGATTGTAATTATCAGGGAAACAAGAAATCGGGAGTTCCACAAGTGGTAATTGCGAGTGGGGGGGACTGTTTGTATAGAAATGGGGGTTGCATCTAGCTCGTTATTAATAACTTCTCTAACTATAATTTTGAACAAATAAAACTAGTTTTAAAATATAAATATAAGAAAAATAATGACCCAACCATAAAGAAAAATATAAATATAAATATAAGAAAAATAATGACCCAACCCAAATATAAACAAAACTCAAACTTAATAATTTTATTAAATATTTACTTATTCTACCGTAGTTATTTATTCTAAGAGTTCTGATTTATAAAGAGGAAAATACAATTAAAATATAATTCCCTGGTCTATATCATTTAATGATGTCAGCAAAGACTTTTGATTTATCATATATCATGTAAAACATTTAACTTGGATCTAGCTATGATTAGTTCCTTGGTATGACGGTAAACTGCACCCGGCAAAAAGACTTCTGATTAGGAGGTTGTGAAGAGCACGGAACCAATACTTAATTGCTGTTGTTCCCAGGTCCACTCTGACCCTGAGTGGTAGCACCTGTTAGGGTCCCAACTATGGGCAAATAGCTAACCCCCAAAGTGGGGTCAAAAAACTATGAAAGTATAAAAAATAGTCTTTTATAGAAATATATTTACATTTTGCAAAGAAAATTTACCAATTTTGTAAAAAAAAAAAATGATAATAATTATTACCATAACACATTTTTGAAGGAAAAAAAATATTCTCAGCAAAACATTTTTGAATACAAAAATAGTTTACATTTTTAGTTTTCTAAAATAAAAAAAGAATAAAAACAAAGATTTTTCATTAAAATCTGACTAAATCAACCTTTCAATTATAACCGAACATTATAAAATAAAAATACCTTAAAACCCCACCTTTTTGGCATTAAAAACCCCCAGAGGTTGATATGCCGTTAAACAAAACTCAAATCTATGATTAAATAAACGGTTCAAATTCATATACACCTGAAGATCTGGTCAGTGAAACAGCTGAAACGTGTTAATAAAAATAAATACACGGGCATTGGTCAGTATATTAATACTGAATAATTACAAAAATTCACAAAGAGAACTTATTTACAAGTGCAGACTAAAATTTATCCATGATGTCATTGCCGATGACAGCAAATAAAAAAAACTGGGGAACTCTGATCACCAACAGAAAGAATGTGGCATTAGTTATATAATGGACTCTTTCGTCGAATTCGACGTATGAGAATCCGGCCACCTCTTTTAGTTTTATGTTTGTGCCGTATGTGACACTTCAGTCCCGCTAGTGACTTACATACAAGTCCACATTGAGCAACAGCAAGGGACTCAGGACATTGCATAAGGAACCTTTACGCTTCGCTGTTTTTCATCTCTTAGCCGGTCAATATGACTGAATTTTTAAATTTGTGATATCACTCTCGCACAAATATTTTCAATTTTTTTCTACTCAGGGCAACTCGCTCGAAGTTATTATGAGGCACATTGACAACTAAGATGTTACACTTTAGCTTGTTTTTCTACATGAGCCACGGCCGTCTAACACTCATTTGTCCACTATCAAACTGGCTATACAGGAGGACATTAGGTATTCTATCGTCTTTCATTCTTTCAACATAACCAGCCCAGCGATTTTGGGAATGAACCGGGCAGGTCTCAATCACAATAATGTTGCATTTTTATGAGAAGTCGGCACTGTACACTCAGTATTTAAAATTATCACCACAGATTACTCAAGGACTTTTGTAGAAGACATCAAGCTGATTGAAATAGAACCTGTATGGGGTTGACGATAAAGAGCCGCTTAATAAATAATGAAGCTTCCCAAATGCATTTAGAACTTTGGCGATCCGATTTGCTATTTCGTTATCTACAGATGTATTTGATTTCATCCTAAATATGTAAATGACTTCACATATTTCATGTTCTTCCCATCAACTTGTATAGAAGTGTCAAGTAAATGAACTTATCTATATATATATATATATATATATATATATATATATATATATATAGTAATTGAACTTATATATATACCCTTGTGCTGCAAATTAATTGAAACTACTTTAATTTGCATTCTTTCATCTTACGGTCAGTTTTAAACCCGCTGGAGTGACATTGTTTAATCGATTTCTACTTTTTCCTCAGATTAGGTGATTTTCAGTGATGTGCAGTAATATGAACCTATTCCTATTTGTATGATGAAATTTGTTTGGACTTGAAAAATATTGCGTCATCCGTGATTGTTTCAATTTTTTATCACGTCCATGCACTACTGTCTACATTGTTTGAGATGGACTTTACTCAAGGAAGCGTACGAAAGTTCTAACGCTGCACGAACACGTAGGCAAGTCTAACAGATCGCGGATATTGTTAGTGTCAACCTTTCAAAGGTCAGTCGTGTCATCAAGGCGAAGAAACAAACTGGATCCATCAGTCGAAAACGCCAAAAAATGCGTTCGAAGGAGGAAAAACAGCGCCAAGAGGTAAAGTATACGTGGGCATGGAAAGTGTGAACGATCATAAGACATTGTTCGTTTTTGTTTCAGTTAATTTGAATAATATTCTTTGAAGTCCTAACGGGCATTTTATACAATTATGAAAACCCGGTCAGAGTTTTAATGAACAGAAATAAATATGCAGTCTGAAAAAAAAAATGTATATATAGTCATCCGTAGACAGATCTGTTACGCTGTATCACAGCTAATCAGTACGGTTAGACAGCCGATTGCTTTTTACCCAGGATTGAAACCCGACCGAATTGGCGTCAATCGGCGATTCTACCTCTGAGCTACAGGAGCTCGGTAGAATGAGGTAGACTTTTTAGCGTGTATATTATCATTATACACGTCCAATAGCTGAAAGTGTTCTAATTCATTGATGAATGAACGATGCGTAGATGCTAAAGTAGCTACTGTTTTTCAAAGTCTACCATTCTTCCAGAGTGCTCAATCAGGGTGTGAGAGCATAAATAGTATATATATATATATATATATATATATATATATATATATATAGGCAACTCAAAGACGCTTAAAAAGAATATTTTGGAAAGTTATGCGATACATGGGGATTCGAGTCTAAAATAACAGAAGTAGAAATCTGATGGAATAGATGATATCCAAATAACTTTGTTTATAGTTCAAATATGCCAAACAGAATCTGAAAAGTTGAGGTCTTTCTGTTATTTTTTCTGACGACCTATCTGGAACATTTATGTGTACATCGAGCCAACCACCACGATCTTGCATCAATTCATTTGGGTGGCATAACGTAGCTGTCCGATGTCGATGGTTGCTTGGCGACAAGCCCACCCTGCGTTATGACCAGTTATCCAGAGCTGTAGACCACATTGAATTTCTTGTTTGAAACCCTTACTGACACAATCCCAAAATTTTCTTCAGACTAATTTCCTTGTTTTTGAAAATACCACCTTTATGTAATGATTAACAAGTTTGCTTTGCTAGATCAATTACACTTGAGTAGTTTGATCCTCAATGAGTGTCCCTTTGTGCGAATTTCTGCTACGTCTAAGTTACACTTTAAAAATTGATTCTTTTTTATCCCCCTTTATTTAACAAAGTTTTAGTCGTATTCTTTCCGGTATTTTCTTCTGTTACTCGTTATTTTTTTAATTCAACGCTGGGTTCAATAACAATCTCTCGTTCATGCCAAGTCTGCTTATATTCTGGGGGCTGTCTCCAATCTTACTGTATAACGGTAAACTGCATACGGTAGCTAGGCCTCTGATTGGGAAGTTGTGAGAAGCATGGTACCACCTCTCAATTGCTATTGTTCCCAGGTCCCCCCCTGACCCAGTGTGGTAGTACCTTCTAGGGTCCTAGTTACGGGAAAATAGTTAACACCCAAACTCGGTTCAAAACACTATGAAAGTATAAAATTAGACTTTTATAGAAAAATATACATTTTTGAAGGAAAAATATTGTCATAATACATTTTTAAAGGAAAGAATTACCAGCATTATACTTAATAAAAATCTTGAAGACATCTCAATATTTCTCATAAAAATAAAATAAAAATGTCATCAAAATCTGACTCAATCAACCTTCTCACTATAACCGAACATTAAAAATAGTACCTTAAAACCTCATCTTTATGGCATCAAATAACAAACAGAGGTTTATAAGCCGTTTAACAAAACTCAAACTCTAATCCTGCTAACCTTCTGTTAGCATCTAGAGTCTTGTAGGGGTGAGAACACTTTGTTTTCTTTTTTCCTTCTGTAAAACTGACCATATTCTTCCATTTCCATCGTCTAATTTTCTCGTTAAATTTTTATCTTTTACTATTTCTTTCTATTTACACCTTACTGCCTTCAACCTCTCTTTCGTCTACTCGCTTCGCTTCATCCAAGCCCCATTTTTCCTGATTTTTTTTACTCCATCAGAGCTTGAATTTGTTTTCTCGAAATCAAAATATCCGGTCATTCACTGTTATTATTTTCGATTTTCCATAAAAGCTTTGCGAAAACATTTTTTCTCTCCATTATTTCGCTTCATTCCTGTCAAAAATAAAAATGAGAGCTAGGATTTTTAACAAGGCTTAATGCCTTCTCTTGTATATTTGCAATTAATATTTCATGTTTCAATGGCAGTTGTACTTTTTTTTCTGGCTAAGTTAATGCATCTGGTGTCCGCATTTCTCTGCCTTCAGATAAATGCGCTCGGCAATTTAAACTTCCTACAAAACAATGATTCAAAATTAATATATGTAAGCATATGAATATATGTATGAATACAATAACAGTATTAAAGTGAAAACTTTTCAGTGCCCTCTCGCACAGAACGTAGAATTGGCCAGTCAGCTAAATTTATTCGTAAAATTTTCATGGATTTACAGAATAGAATGATGTGTAGTAACAACAAAATTAACGACTGGATTTACTTTCAGCATAATAAATATTTGGAAACAGGAGGAGCTTTTTTCCCTATTTTCCTGAGTAGATGTATTTACTCAAGCTACTAGATTGGCATCTAGGTCCCACTCTGTTACTGTCAAATGTTACCGTCTCTTCTACTATATTAGTTTCTTTCCTCGCACTTCCTGTTTGTGAAACTCATTACAGTTTGCTTGCCTGATAGCTACAATACCCAAAAGTTTGAATGCAACGTTAATTGCTATCGTATATTTCTTTGATTCCTATCCATCTCTTCTGTTTTTTCGACATCCCTTCTGCCTTGTTTTTTCTCACTGTAACCCCTGCGCACCAGTGGCAGTTCTGCCTTGCTTGTGATGAAAGGATTATATAAAAAAATTACGTATGAACTTTCATAAGCTCCATGAACAAAAATGCAACGGGTAATTTTTATTAATTACTTCTAATATTTTCCTCTTATCTAAGTAGGTGCATATGCGAATCTGTTATGTGCAAATACCATAATTGCTTAACCAATGTAAAATTGGTTACATAATTACTACATTATCAGACTGCTTATCATATAATAACTCTATTAAAGGGTCACATCACCAGCAAATACAACGAAACAAATTCCTGCATGTAGTTAATACATGTATTTATGACATAAAATACATAAAAATTTAAAACACCAAAACATTCTTCTTTTTCTGCTATGTACCCTGTCCCTTCAGGATGTAGGCGATCATGGCTTTCCACCTTTCCCTATCCCTGGTGGCTGTGACCATGCCTTCTCCTGTTTCACCATGCAATCCTCGACCCGTCATCCACCTCATTAGGTCCTTCAAATATGTTATCCGTTGCTTTCTCCTGTCTCTTTTTCCTTCTATCTGGCCTGTTAGTATCAGATTCTCTAAGACCTCCTTCCTCATTGCGTGTCCCAGGAACTTCAGCTGTCTCTTCCTGATGCTCAGTATTAATTTCCTTTTGGTTTTCATCATTTCCAAGACCTCATCATTGCTCACATGCTCGATCCATGATATTCGCAGCATCCTTCTGTAGAACCACATTTCAGTTGCTTCAAGTTTTTCCTTCATCTTCGATGGTATTGTCCAGCATTCACTGCCATATTGAAGGACGGGCAGCACGTAGCATTCCAGTACTCTCTTCCTAGTTTCTAGAAAGTTTAAATGCAACCTCAATTGCTATCATCTATTACCTTGGTTCCTAACCATCTCTTCTCTTTTTTCGACATCCCTTCTACCTTGTTTTTTTTTTATTTTTCAATGTAACCCCAGTGGCAGTTCTGCCTTGCTCGTGATGAAAGGATTATATAAAAAAAATTACGTATGAACTTTCATAAGCTCCATGAAAAAAAATGCAACGGGTGAGTTTTATAAATTACTTCTAATATTTTCCTCTTATCTAAGTAGGTGCATATGCGAATCTGTTATGTGCAAATACCATAATTGTGTAACCAATGTAAAATTGGTTACATAATTACTACATCATCAGACTGCTTATCATATAATAACTCTATTAAAGGGTCACATCACCAGCAATTACAATGAAAAACATTCCTGCATGTAGTTAATACATGTATTTATAACATAAAATACTTAACAATTTAAAATATCTAAACATTATCCATTGAAAATAGCCAAGTCAACAATTAATAAAGTATAATTCAATATAAGAACAATCATAGTATTATATTTAACTTGCAAATAAAAAAGCATCAATATCCCAATTTACCTCATGGCTCCGTGATAACTCGTTACGTAATGCATAAGTAAATTAAAAAATTCCGAACGTTCTTTTAGCTCAGCAAACTTAATAATTCTTTTAAAATAGCTTATAAAAAGAATTTGGAATACAGACAATAATTTCATAACTTTGATTGTCATGTCAAATACTTCGACCGAAGGAAGGATACAGTTGTTAAAAAAATAGGGAACTTTAAAGGAATGTAACAAATATGTTACTGTTAAAATATGCTTAGACATATTACAAAACATATTACAAAACAATTACTTTGAAATTAATATTATGTAAGTAAAGTCAGTCAAAACGAACTCCCTCTCATGCTTGCCTTTAATTTTTTAACAGATACGACACGTTGATCTCTTCAAAATATCCATAAAGTTTTTAAACAGATACATTGATATTTCCATTTTTTTCTCTAGTTGCTGACTCGTTTTTGCATACATCTTCGAGGATGTGATGCCATAGCTTATAAAATAAACCTCTAGCATTTTATCTAATTCAAAAGATATTTTTGTCAATTACTATTTCCAGATTGTTTAATTTTGAACAGTTTTGTATAAATCAATCATTTTATCCTTCGTGACGGGGAATAGGGTCTTCCAATATGTGTCTAAGCATTTAACCTCTACAGCAAGTCCTACTGAGAATCATTATTGGAGGCGACATTCTTAATATAAGTCATTCATATGGCACTGTTGATAACAGAAAGCTACAAAAACTCTTACGACAGGCAGTGAAAAAAAAGCGAGAGAAAGGACTAAACATCACTTGCAAGAAAATCATGCATAGTTTTTAGCCATAGGATGTGCTGCGAATTGCAAATCGGAGATGAACAAATGCTGAAATTTTAATGTGGGAAGTGTTTTAACAGAAAATGGAAATTGTGACACTGAAATCCAAAGACGTATTTGGATAACCAAGGAAGCATTCCAAACATTAAGCAGAGTAGTGTCAGTTAAGTGCCATACAATGATACACGCTTTGGGCGATCATGTCTCGAAAGAGACATGACTTACCGGGCTGAAGATAATCCCACAGTAGGTTGCCATTGCTTTCTGCGGTAGACGGTTGCAAACCAACGCTTTAGAATCCAATCTGTCCTATTATTTAACCCATAACTGGAGGGAAGAGACGGATTAATACCTTTCCCAATGATATTTTTGCGTAAGTGAATTTAAGTTATTCAAATGGAATTCGAACTCGGCACCCCGATTTGTCGTTCCGAGTCGATATCCAATGCCCCACATCGCACATCCGCAGAGTACTAAGAAACAGGAAACATATCGCTTGAAATCAAGTAAAAGAATACTTTTCCGTGATATCTGTCTTCTTGTATAGCAGTAAGTGCTGGACAATCTCTTCAAAGATACAGACGTGACTTGAAGCAATAGAAGTGTGATTCTACAGAAAGATGCTGAGCATATCAAGGACCTAACATGTGAGCAACAACGTTTAAGAAAAAATGGAAACTAAAAGGAGACATACATGACATCAGGAATTGACAATTTTGTTTGAAAAATCTAATACTAATGAAAATGTACAATTAGATCAAGCAAATGCAGCCGACAATTCTACTCCAGCAGCTTCTTTTCTTGCACTTTCCACCTGTGGAACTCCCTTCCATATACTTGCTTTTCTGACGGCTACAACTTCCAGGAATTTAAATGCAATGTCAATACCCGTCTCTTGTCCACTTGACTCCAGTTCTTTCTACATCACCCGTATAGCTTGTTCTTTTCCTTTCTCTCTACCTTCAGAACTGTGTTCCCATCCTTCTCTTGCCCTTTCTCTGACACTCCCTGTAACTGGTTCGTTTTTCTCTTCAATCTCTTCCTGTCTAAACTTTTATTCTTATGTAGCCCTCTGTGCATCAGTGGCGGTACCGCCTTGCTTGGAGTGAAACGATTAATAAAACTGGGGGAAAGAGGGACACAGGTAAACAACGCATAAAATACTTAATGAGTTCGAGTAAATGAATGGTGGAACATGGTTTAGCAGAAATAACAAAGACGAAGTTTATTAAGTGCTACAAGAGACAGGAAGTTGTGTCACTTAGGATCACTTAGGTCTTGAGGGAACATGGCACATAAAGAATCCTACTATAAACACTTGATCGACTTTCTTAATATTAATCACTAGTCCATATTAATGCTGGTTAGTTATTTAGGGATTATGACCATATCATGTTAAAACAGCGGTTATCGTACGATCGACGAAGTAACGTTAAACCTGATCAATGACTAGTTCAGGAATATCAGGTGCAGTAAGCTAGGATGTACGGAGAGGTTAACGGATAAAAATTCTAAATGAGAAAGAGAGCAAAGTTAAAATTATAAACAGATTCATTTATGTTCGAATACTTTTGTTAAATGTATGAATCCACCTCTTCTATTCTCAGTTATGGATTAAATAGTTAGACATCTATCAGAAAATAGCATTTATCTCAAAATTGATTACAGCCTAAAATGTTCCAGCTTTAAATAACGTTAAAATGATTGATAAGCCGTTAAAAACAAATTACTCAATCCTAATTATTCTGTTCTGCAATTAGCAATATTACGTTATTAAAAATATTCACTTTGCTTCACGAAAACAACGAATTTCTAACGCTAAAGTAAGAAAAAGTTTTGATATTAGTTTTTTACAGCTTGTAGATTTTAAGAATGTTTTTTTTAGATAATTATTGTTTAGTGACATTAGTTTTACTAATTAACCCATGGCTGGAGGAGAAGAGGTATATTCTTATAACTTCCCCAAAGGTATTTGCGTGTAAATGAATATAACTAACCCAAATGGAATTGGAGCTCGTCTCTTTGATCAACAATTCTGGGCCATTATCCATTGCACCACAACACATTCTAGCTTAAAACGCCTGCTATTGCCAAGCGGTCACCCATGTAAGTATCGACTAGGCTCGAAGCTGCTTAACTCTGGTAATTTTACGGAAACTAGTACATTAATGCGATGTAACTGTAACTACAGCAGAAAAGCGAACACAGAAATACGGTTACACATATTTTGGTTTTGTTTTTTTGTTTTGTTTTTTGTTTTGTTTTTTGTTTTTTTGCTTTTTTTTTTTTTGTTAGGACTCTCTTAAATTTATATAGAAAGCATGTCAGAACTGCCGCAATTGTCTTCCAAATATTGTGTTTTATTACTGTATAATCGCGTTTAATTTTCAAATATTCACTAATATGATCTGCTCTAATCGACCACAGAATATTAACAAATTTCTAGCAGTAAACATTGCAAAATGTAATTTTTTAATCATTAACAAATTTCTCAAAAATACGAAAAAGATTTTCGCCTCTGTCGTACATATCAACCAATATTTAAGCATAATATAGCAAAAATATTTTTCTTAATGCTTTACAGTTAATTAAAAGAAAACAATTCGACAAACTCGTTCCTTTACAGTTTATGAAAGTTATGAAAATACATTCAATAGCAAAAGTACTAAGTGGATTTTTATTGAAACCGAACGCTTCTAATGTTATCCAACACCAAAAAGCATAGAAATCTGTATGTTCAATCCATTATATGCCTTTTTTTTAATTATACTAGCAGTATACACCGACGTTGCTCTGGTGTAATGAAAGATTTAAAACTAATCTATGGTCCTGGAGCTCAGACTCTTTGAACGTTGGCACGAAAGACTAAAAAGCAATAGTTGTTTCCAGTTAAAGCGAAACCATAGACTGAAAGAAAAATGAATGGATGTAAGCCAAATTTTGATTTCCTGGTATCGATATCAAATAAGTTTTTTCGTCGTAAACTGAATATTGAAGGCTAAATAAGTCCTCTGAATAAATGATATCATGGCTGAGACTAAGAGCTACAATTATACATTCTTAGAGCCAAACCCGAAGCAAAAACTAAAATAAAAGAGTTGAAAAAATACAGACATACAGGCAGATAAACAGACACACACACAAATATCTTGCCTTATATATATATATATATATATATATATATATTATCGATTTTCTGCACTATTGTAAGAACTGCAACCTTGAAACTTCTGAATATCGTTTCTTATGTCTTTGTCTATGAGTGTATCAAATTTGA
>JBBBDQ010001158.1:2877500-2977037 GCA_037127315.1 Ascarosepion bandense
AGGATCGGTGGAACCACAAACTACGGATCAAGGTAAAAATAAAAACAGATCCGCCCGTACGCCTGAGCACGAAGAACATATTCTACATGGCTTTTTGGATTATCTTTTTTTTATAAACATTTTACTTTATTTTGGCGTTAGGAACCCGACCCCAAAATTTGTGAAAGAATTTTTTATACACTGTGTGTGTGTGTGTGAGAGAGAGAGAGAGAGGGAGAGATACAGTCTGTCTCTCTCTCTCTCTCTCTCTCTCTCTCTCTCTCACACACACACACATATATATATCAGTGACGAGGGTGGACGTTGTGTATTTCCTTGTTTGATAGATTCAACTTAGCGTCTGCATTTTGCGGTCTAGCTCGACGGGAGTTGCGCTCAGATGTAGATCAAAATTTTGGAACGCTAACGACACCTTGAAATTTTTCAGAAAGCCAAAATTCGGGGTACAGAAATATATATTGGCACCCCACAAAGTCAGGGATCAGTTTATGTATTGATTATAATATAGAATCGATCACCCCACTTTATATAATCTATATCTATATATGCTACCTTTTCCCCTCCCAACAAATAGAGACATTCTACATTGCTATCTATATCTATAAAAGTGACGAGGGTGGACGTGATGTAAGTATTTACTATGTAAATTCATCATATGTTTTTTATTATTATTCCTTAAACTACCCGAGTGAAACCGGGCTATATATATATATATATATATATATATATATATATCTACGCAGTTCAAATTGCAGTTCAATTCTTTGCGTTCACGTACTCGCAAATACAACTGAGAAAGGTGTTAACTAGTCGCTTCCCCACTGGTATGAGTTAAATAGCAGAACAGATTAAACTTTATAGCTTTAGTTAGTAACTAGTCTGCCGCAGAATGTAATGGCAACCTACTACATGAAAATCTTCTGCCAAATATGCCATGTCTCTTTCGAGACATGATCGCCTAAGCGTATATCACGAAAGGCACTTAACTGATATATCCACACATATAGTTGATAGTTTTGAATTTTTTCTGTGTATGCGCATGAAACCCGTTCATTAATTCAACAATTGCCTTTATATAAGTTAGGTAACTTTGTTTCTCACTCTTTTAAAGTTACAATTCCGTGTTTTAAAACATTCGACATAATTGTAAATTTTTAAAAAATTACAACCAATATTTTAAAACATTGGTGCTATAGTCAATATTAATTTTATTTATGCAATTTACACACACACACACTTATATATATGTATATATAAAATATATATATAATCAACCGCAGACAGATCTGTTTCGTTGTATCAGATCTGTTTCGCTCATCAGCACGGTTAGACATCCGATTGATTTACCAAGGATTGAAACCCGACCAAATTGACAACAGTCGGTGATTCCATCTCTGAGCTATGAGCGCTCGGTAGAGAGGGGCAGACTTTTAGCGTGTGATATAGCATGTAAACATACGTCAGTAGTTAGTGTTCTAATTGATTACTGAAGGAACGATGCGTAGATGCTAGAGTAGCTATATATATATATATATATATGACTTAAAGAATTTTAAGTTTTTGTTATTTACGTGGCGGAGTGCACTTGCATTGTCGATTAATATTTCTCTAAATTGTGAATGAGGACAGAAATATTTCTTTTTTAATGTTGTTCAGTTGATCTTGAATCCGCCATATGTAATGCTAATTTCTTGATAATATTGTCGTGTAACCAGCGTATATTTATTTTTTCGGAGATGCAATCTCCCTCACAAAAATTAAAAAAGAAAAAACTGGCAACCAACAGTAAATTAAAACAATTATAAGTACAGCAACAATGTTTTAAAATGTCTATGGATTGCGTATTAAGACAAAATTAAAATTTAACGACGCGTTTTGTCGTCTGCTGGACATTTCTAAGGCAAATGTAAGGATTTTCCTTTGTTACATGTAATTATAAACATAGACATTTTGTTTTGCTTTCAAAAAAGTTAAACCTCGTTATCCTTCAAAGAGAGTTAAAGCAAATTACATAGGATGCTCAGAAATTTAATTTAATAAAGTCAGTAAATTTTGAATTTGTTTTTAATTTTCTTATTTGTTATCTTTATTTACTTATAAATGTAATTATATATTTTAACTTGATAAATATTTCGCTTTTTCTGAATAAATTGTTTTGATTTAGTCGTTTTCTTTTACCGTTTTCAAAGTTTTATTGTAATATGTTGTCTTGGTAAAAGATATATTTGAAAATACACACACACACACACACACACACACTTGTGTGTCTGTGTGTGTATGACAGACTGAACGTCAACTGTAAGGGCACGTGGTAAAATGTAATGTAGCCAAACTAACAACTAGTTCTTGATACAATGCCATAAGATATTGTCATTTTTTTTTATAAACTGACAATAGTTTTGCCTCCCTTTCTAACCCTGATACGAAAATCTTTACCGTTTTCGTTGACAGATACATATTGTTAATCAACCAGTTTTTCGTTGTTAGATGTCATTAGAAGAAAATCTGAACTGCGACACACGCCCCGATAGAATATCTTTTGTCTGTCCTGGCTTAAAGAAAGGTTTATTTATTTTGTTTTTTTTATAAGTAAACACACGGTCCGTTTTACGAGGGTCATTCAATAAATAAGGTAATTTTTCGGTATAAGGACTTCTAATACAGATAAAAGCTTACTTTTTTAAAAATTTGTTTCCTTTTTCAAAGGAATTTCATTTTTTTTTTTTTTTTTTTTTTTTTGCTGATTAAAAAAATTTTGAGGGTTTTGGAGATTAACAGAGATGGCCGACTAAGAAGCTATCAAGTTTTTGGTTGCTGAAGGGTGCAAACCAGTTGAAATTCATAGGAGAATGTCAACTGTGTATGGTGCCACATGCTACAGCTAAAAAATGTCTGCAAGTGGGCTAAATTGTTTAAAGAAGTTTGAAAGTGACGATATAGTCAAGTGCTTTGAGCGATTGGCTGAGACATCAGGCAAAAGATTTTTTTACGCTGAGGGAATACGGAAGTTTGTGCACAGATGGGAAAAGTGTATGACACTGCTGGAAGAATATGTTGAAAAATAAAAAAATAAAAAGTAAGCTTCTATCTGTATTAAAAAAAATTCACCTTATTTATTGAATGATACCCCGTATAAAAAAGTATATATATATATATATATATATATTCCCAGACATTTGCGATGTCACAAATGCAAAAGATTTGGCAATAATAGACATATATACTAGAATTCTCGTATGTCGACAATATAACAGTACAGATCATCAAGAAATATTGAAAAGTTACCATAAAATGCATAAACTGGGAATCGAACCACCACACATAGTCAGTCAGTTAAGTGATACACGCTTTGGGCAATCATATCTCGAAAGAGACATGACTGACTAAGCAGAAGATTATCCCGCAGTAGCTCGCCTTTGCTTTCTGCGGTAGACTGGTTGCCAACCAAGGCTACAGAACCCAATCTGTACTATTATTTAACTCATAACTGGAAGGAAGAGATGAATTAATACATTTCCCAAGAGTATTTGTGCGTAAGTGAATGCAAGGAATTCAACTGGAATTCGAACTCGGCTCTCCGATTTGTAGTTCCGAATATCCATTGCACTACAACGCACCACATCTATGGAAAGGATGGAAAGAGAAATAACCGAGATCAAATATACGAGAAATATAACTTTTTTATGAAGTCGGAAATATTGCTAAAATCACAAAACAAAATATAAAACATTTTGCAAATGCAACCAAAACTCAACAACAACATTAATCCAAGATCTAAAAAAAGTAATTGAAACGCTGAAAACTAATATCAACAGGAAAAAAGCAATGATTTACACCGCAGCCCTTAACAAACACTATATACACAATCAAAATATAGAAAATTCTCACTGATTAAGCTTTTAATTTAAAAGACCAAAAGAATCATCTTGTCACGATATAGATTCCTCACATTTAACTCAGAGGAAGATCTCCAACAAAAAATCAAATGCAGATAACAATAATACACACGAACTAGTCAAAGCAAGCATTGTAAGGAGGAAATCACCTAAAATCAATCTAGAAAACTAAAAAAGGAAAGCTTGAAAGGAAAAAGTCGCCTAAATCAATTGAGAAAATGGAAACTTCTTAAGACAACGTATCCAAAACCTCGACATAAGTCATGGCTAATAAAATTATTCATTGGAATACAAGGGAGGTAAATGCAAATCGAAATTAATTATTTTGTTATTGCAGACTATGTCCTGCAATCATCTGCCACCAGAAAACTTTTTAATGGACAATGAAAATATAAATATCAAAAGCTGTACAACATGCAATCTTGTTACTAATTTTTGAAAGTGGTACTTCTGTCTTAGTAAAATATATTTCCGACATAAATAGAGCACTGTGTCCATAGGAAGCTCAATGCATAAAATCAGCACTATATGCTCGGTTTATATTTCTCATAGTGATCCTATAGATGGAACCACATTAGAAAAACTACTGAAGCAGCCCCTACCAAACCATGTATTTTAATGGGAGTTTTTAATAGCCATAGCATCATATAGGATTGCAAAATATACCGCCCAGAAGTGAATATTAATGGAAGATTGCTATTACTATAAACAATGTATATCTCTACAATAAGTCCTATACTTATCGTCACCCATTAGTAGTGCATTTACAATAATAGATCTAACTTTACGTGATCTTGAAACATACGAGGGTCATTCAATAAATAAGGTGAATTTTTCGGTATAAGTACTTCTAATACAGAGCGAAGCTTACTTCTTTTTTTTTCCTTTACTTCTTTTTCAAAGGAATTTAGTTTTTTTTTTTGTTTTTTTTTGTTTTGTTTTTTGTTTTTGCAGATTAAAAGAAAATTGAGTTTTGAAGATTAACAAAAATGGCCGACTAAGAAGCCTGCTCCAGGATTGAACAGAGATCAGTTATCAAGTTTTTGTTTGCTGAAGGGTGCAAACCAGTTGAAATTTATAGGAGAATGTCAACTGTGTATGGTGCCACATGTTTCAGCCACAAAATAGGTCTACATGTGGGTTAAATTGTTTAAAGAATTTTGAAAGTGACGATGAAGTCAAAAGTGCTTTGAGCGATTGGCTGAGAAATCAGTCCAAAGATTTTTACGCTGAGGGAACATCTTGTGCACAGATGGGAAAAGTGTGTGACACAGCTGGGAGACTACGGTGAAAAATAAAAATTAAAAAAAAGTAAGTTTCTATCTGTATTAGAAAAATTCAACTTAGACCTCATTTATTGAAAGACCCTCGTACTTTGACTAAAGCTAGAAAGTATATTATGAGACAGTTGTGTTGGAAAATTCGAGGTCTTTGCCAGAATACCAAATTAGAAACTTAGGAAAACCAACTGGAATGAATTTAAAAACGGACGTATCTTAAAACTTACACCAGAAGTTAATGTAGACAATGCAGAGTGTATCACTTATTTACAAAAATACTTAGTACTGCAGAACAATACATCTATCTAAACATGACAGATCTCGGTATAACGACGAGTATAAAAAAAGCGATCAGATTGCATCTTGTGGCTCTACGTAAGTTCAAATTACATCTAAGAAAATCTGAATATCAGCAAAATAAAGCAAGCGCACACACAATAATTAAAGAATACAAGTGATTGTCATGTATCGTTTCTCTTATAATTAATGTAAGTTTCTCTTTGAGTCGAATATTAATTCTGAAACCAAAAGAGTATGCAATCAGTCAGTTAAGTGCCATACGTGATACACGCCTGGGCGATCATGTCTCGAAAGAGACATGACTGACTGGGCAGAAGATTATCACGCAGTAGGTTGCCATTGCTTTCTGCGGTAGACTGGTTGCCGACCAAGGCTATAGAACCCAGTCTGTCCAGCTATTTGACCCATAACTGGAAGGAAGAGACGGATTAATACCTTACCCAAGGGTATTTGCGCGTAAGTGAATGCAATGGATTACAACTGGAATTCGAACTCGGTTCCCCGGTTTCTCGTTCCGAGCCGATATCCACTGTACCACAACGCACATCCGCATATGATTCGTAAAATCGCAGGAAAATGAAAAGCACTTCATTGAGACATTTATTTCAAAGCTTTATCAAATCGACTAAAAAGAGAATATTGAAAAATTATTAGCACAAAACTTTTCTGAAAACACTTCCTCAAATATTACTAGTAACTATTTCGAGTATCAATATAATGAAGAAAACAATAAATGTCTACTGCATCAATAAAGAAAATTAAACCAGTTTCTTACTTTGCTAGAATTATTAGATTCTATAACCAGACAAATCAACAGTTGACCCAGACCAAATTTACTATGAATTTCTAAAAAAAAAATTTTTTAAAGTTCCTGAATGACCTACTCAACATGTCCATATGTGAGCGTCTATGTAAAATTAAATAAAAGAATTTTTTTTTTTTTGTTGGGGATATTTTGAGGACCAACCGTTGTACCATTTGGGTCTGACGAGCCGCGATAATAACAAAAAGAAGCGGTGAAATATGTATTACCCATTATAATAATCTAAAATCTTTTATAAATTATATATATATCACAGATATATATATGTGTGTGTGTGTGTGTGTATGTGTGTATATATATATATATATCAATGCAAAGCGATAATGCTACTAAGACCCAAGAGACTAGTGAGAGTCAAAGAGAATACTTCAGAAGGAACTGGAAATCCAATGAGAGCAATTTATTTGGAAGGTAATATTGGGTGGATGACAATGCATGTTACGCGTTTCGTCCCTGGGAAGGACTTCCAACTAAGTTTTTAGCGGTAGATCAACACATTTATTGGAAGTCCGAAGAACGAAACGTATAACCTATAATTTGCTCTCACCATTCCATTTGCTCCTGATAGTTATTTATTATAGTATATGTAGAGAACGACCATAAATTTGATGCAATACATTTCTGATCTTTACATTCGCGTGCCTTTGGTTGAATCCTGCTAAAAAAATGGTTCTTGTTCGATCACAGATTTTATGCAACATTGAGACAAGTTAGATGCCGTGGCCGCTTGGGAAGACCGGATAATGCAAGTAATTTCCTACAATCCAAAATATATTTCGGCTTCAAATAAATCTCAAATATCGATAAGCTTAACAATAATATATCAATCAAAGTGTTTGTATTGCAATAAATTTTCTTAGGCTTGGTTTAAATGCGAAATCAGATTTAAGCTCTAGTTATAATGCCTTACATTCGTAACGTTTTGCTATGTCTCTACAATCAACAAGAATTTTGACGGACAAGGTATAATGCAAACTTTAATTTATAATTTTTATTTTATCTTTCAAAAAGGATGCATACAATAGAGCTGCTTCTTGTCCTTATTCTTGATGTTGATTTTCTTAGTCTTATTTTTTTCCTAATTCGTCTTCCTTTAACGTCTCGTTTTCTTTGGCATCAGCATTTGTTTTCTTTCTTGATTCTAAATTTCTTTGTTGAATGCGAAGTGTCATCAAAGTGAATCGTTCAAAATGCGTGACTTCCAGCTTCCTATTTTTGAAAACAATTGCAGTGCGGCGTGAGAAATACGAATTTTTAAAGACGTGTATAAAAGCAATGCCGAAATAATAGTTGAGCATGGAATTGGCCAGCGGCATTTTTGGATTGAAATCTTTGCAAATGAAATCAGTACAGGAATGACTATTCCATGTAATTTTCTTCGAGAAAAATGGTTGAAGAAACTCTCCCAACATTAACAAATCAAATAACAAAATGAAGAGCGATTTTTAAGGGCGCTTGAAAGTAATTCTTCGTTTATATTTTGCCTAACCGACAAATCACATTCACCTAACACCCCAGTATTTCATAGGGTTAAAACAGTTTTTTTCGCAAGAATATAGCGTCAGCATGTGCTGACTTTGATTGTTATTATGCATAAGTACTAATATTCAATTAAAGCAAACACTTATTATGTCTATATTTCTGACGCGAGGTATTGCAACTATTTACAATATTTACATTTTTCGGACTGTTGTTCTGATCTGTATTGTCATATTCACGACGTTTCGGTGGTTGTGTGCTCAAGCCTTCTTCAGTTGATATACGTCGGAATTTTCAACCGAATATAGAAGTTTAAATATATGAAAAATGTCACATGAAAATGGAAAATGCGATAATCAAATTCGAACGGCTATTAAAATAGCAAATAGTTCATTTCAAAAGCTAAGTAGTATCTTAGTAGAGAGGAAAATTTAGTTAGAAATAGGAAAGAACTGTGGTGCCATATCAGTTCTATATAGCAGCGCGTAATTGACAATCTTTTTATAGATGAAGGAGATTGCTGGAGTAAAAAGAGACCTGGCTCTACAGAAGGATGCTGAGAATACCGATGTTGGAGCGCCTAAGCAACAAAGTAGCAAGGAAAACGAAAACAAAATCGGTGAGGGCTAAAATTTTTGTGGCACGGAATGAAAACGGTTTCGAAAATTTGAGGTTCATACGAAATATTCAATGAACAGGATGATCCAACGAGCCACATTGTGTGTGAGAGCGAAACATAGGTAGGGGAGAGCAAAAAGACAAAAGCCTTTTTAAAACTACAGGGAGTAGGAAGTTGGGAGCTAAGAATGTCTACATCCTGAAACGGCACGGTATATTAAGATGAATGTGCATATATTGTTATCACTCTATTTTGCAAGAGATTGTTTCCACTCCTTATTAATAGAAACACTATTCACTTATAAACTGCAGTGGTGATGCTATGGTCGCCATCATCATAATCATTATCTAAACTTATTTATAAATGAAACTTTGTCTGTGTGTGTGGGGGGGTCTGTGTGTGTGTGTGTGTGTGTGTGTGTGTGTGTGTGTGTGCGTTACCTATAGACTCTGAAACGACTGAACCGCTTTTCTTGATAATTTACACAGTTATACTATAAGCGTCTACGAGTGTTCTTAGCTAGGTTTTGTGTCGAGGTACCCCCGATAAATATCGAAAATCGAAAATCGAAAAAATCGGGTTATAGAAGGAGTGTCCAATTTTAATCAAATTTGATACACTCATAGACAAAGACATAAGAAACGATATTCAGAAGTTTCAAGGTTACAGTTCTTACAATAGTGCAAAAAATCGATAATATATATATATAAAAGGCAAGATGTTTGTGTGTGTGTGTCTGTTTATCTGTCTGCATGTATTTTATACAAATCCACAATTTTTATCCGATTCTCACGAACCTTCACACAAATATTTTTTAAGCTGAGTCTGGGCTCCAGCACCATGGATTAATTTTAAAGTTTTCATTACACCCGAGCAAAGCCGGGCTATACTGCTAGTCATTTATATTTTGTCTTTTTCTGGATCCTTGAAAGCGAGGGCGATGCCAAGTATGATACTCAACTAGTCTTCTAGCACCATGTGATGTCAATAATTTTTGTTGGTGTATTTTCTTTCAACCCTTTCTTTACAAATGTAAGAGCATCTATTACCACTAGTATTGTGTAATCTTCATGACTCCCATTGTTTTAATTCCTATTTAATGACCTTTAACTTTTGGATTTTTTTGTCTTTTTCCGCTAGCTTAGTTCTTTTCTTCTTTTTCTTCCCTGCTTTGTCAGTACTGTTGGCTTTAATTTTTATCAATTGGATCAACCTCAGGTCTAATGAGGTAAATTCTTAATCCTGGCAATTCATCATCCTTCCTTAACTAATATATATATATATATATATATATATATATATATCGCATCGTTCATTCAACAATGAATTAGAACACTCTCAGCTATTGGGCGTGTATAATGAATATACACGCTAAAAAGTCTGCCTCCTTCTACCGAGCGCCCAGTGCTCAGAGGTAGAATCGCCGACTGACGCCAATTCGGCCGGGGTTCAATCCTGGTTTAAAAGTAATCGGAGTCTAACTGTACTGATGAGCTGTGATACAGCGAAACAGATCTGTCTGCGGATGACTATATATATATATGTATGTATGTATCATCCGCAGACAGATCTGTATCATAGCTCATCAGTACGGTTAGACATCCGATTGCTTCTAGCCAGGATTAAAACCCGACCAAACTGATATCAGCCAGCGATTTTACCTCTGAGCTATAGGCGCTAGGTAGAGGAAGGCGGACTTTAGCGTGTTTATATACAATGTAAACACACGCCGGTAGCCGAAAGTGTTCAAATTCATTACTGAATGAAATGGTTTATCAAAGATACGCCGATTCCTCACACGTAAACAAGGTCAAAAGCCAATATAAACATATGTTCGAAAATACTGTTTACGGTAAATGGCGCTGGGTTGCAATATTAGACTAGATTACATTTGTCATTCGTATATTTATGGCTGGTTTTCCTTTAAAGTTTGACGTCTGTAGTCAAGTAACCGAGAACTGTTCGATTTAACAATGACATGATATTACAATATATGATTTTTTTTTTCATAAAGCCGAACGAATGACAGTGGACGCGAGGATGCATGATTTTATTTGATTTCGTTTCCAAACCGAAAACAACCGAGTCACTCAACAAATGTTGTTATTTATCTCCACGCTGCTGAGACATAATCCGTGGCACCATAAACTATAGATCGAGGAAGACCGATATCTGCTCGTATGCTAACCTCATTCTACCGGTTGTTGGAGACAATCTAAGTATCAACACACGTCAAGTGACCCTAGCATGCCGTACATTTCATAATACAGCATGGAGGGTACTTTAAGAGAGTATCCTGTGTACTATTTTCATCATTTAACGTCTGTAGTAATGAATTAACTGAGAATGGATTTGTTGAACATTGGCAGAATATTCATATAGTGAGCAGTCATATATGGTTTTTACATAGCGCTTCGAGTGTACGCCTCTATCAGAATGTGAATGCAGCTGTGTCATCCAATATTTGCTGTTGTTTATCGTCACGTTTACTGTGACAGGTTCCGTCGTACATTATAGTCACGTTGTTAGCGACGCAGTGGCTGATCCCTACCAGGAAATATGGATAAGTAGTGGGAAACGGTTCCATAGCTTGCAATCTCCCCTAATCTCAAACCTTTTTTATTTGTGGGGCCACCAAAAACAATTGGTTTATGCAGCAGACATTAATATTACAGTGACACTCCATGAACATTTCAGAAGTCAGGGCTACCATTCCACACCGAGTGGGAGTATTTGAAACTCTCCGTCAGTCAACGGATATATGCGTGTGTAGAAGCAAGCGGAGGACATTTTAAATATTTTATACGAGTTTCTGTGTTTATGTACAACGATAGTCTTTTGAACATATGTTTTTACTTTTGTGTTAGTGTCAGGAACCGGCCCTTCAAAGTTTGTAGAAGTATTTTTGAATTGTATCGTGTAATAAACATTTAACTGCGTCTACAGTAAACTTTAAACTTAATAAATCAACAACGAAGGGTTTGCAGGCATATGTTCATCTCAACTTCTGTCCTTGTTTTGGTGTGGGGAACTTGAAGTTTGTAAGAGTATTTTAAAGACACTTTGTGTGATTCTGTATGTGCGTCTATGTTTCTACCATGAGTAGTGTCTTCAGGCGATTTGCAATAACTGATTTGATCGTTTTCTTTACAAACGCTTACGTAACGGTGTTTTTGAACGCTCACGTGGCAGGAAATTTTTGAACGCACAATTTTTAAAACTACAAGGAATTAGGGCGTTTTTATCAATGGTTATATGAACCAAAATTCCCTGCCACGTGAGCGTTCATAAAAAACAAACAATGTTACGTGAGCGTTCTTAAAAAAACGGTAAAATCAGTTGCAAATATTGCAAATCGCCTGAAGCCGCCACTCATGGTAGAAACCTAGATGGCGTAATAACTTGTTTACAAATGGAAAGTATTCAAAGGTTCTACAATATAATTATATTGAAAAATTTTAATACAAATTTGCACTGGTCTAATCTTATTATGACCAGAAACTAAGTAATTAAGCAATCAATCAATATATATATATATATATATATATATATATATATATATATAAACCAGAAAGCAGACAACTCTATCAAAAAATCTCTGGTCATTAAAAGACAATAATCTAACCCCCATAATTAAATAAAATATCATTAAAAAAATCCAACACACCCACCAACTTCAAAGATTGCTGTCACTTATGCCTGGATGAAAAGATAACTATTGTAAAACACAAAAACCATTTGGATCTGCTGAATCTGAGGAGGGAACTAATTTTTAAATGTCGACACAGGAGCCAGTTTAAACTATGTTAAACTTTTAACCCCTCATTCATTCCTCCGAAGACTTTACACACATCACACTATTCTACGGAATATATATTGTTTAATAGTAAACCATTGTAATATATGAAGAGTTTTTTTTTATATACAGATTTTTATATGTCTATGGTATTGCTTACATATTTGTTTTTGCTGGTGTTTGAGTGTATAGATATATGTGTGTGTTTGTATGTGTGTATATGTATATACGTATCTGTGCACGTGTACACATATGGGTATACATGTATATTTACGTGTGTGTGTGAGTTGTATGTGTACATATACATATATATTTTTTGCAGTACTAAAGTTATACGGTATTATAACTGTACTGTTGATCGAAAAATTTACTTACATTATGGTATTATTATCATTATTATTATTATTGTATTGCTAACCGAATAATTAGTATGATTGTGATTATATAGTAGTGTGGTGATGATTATGATTAAAGCGAATTGATTAACTATTATATCTGAACTGTTTAATTTTCTTAGGTTTTTTAAAAATTCCAATTTCTTATCCTTTCACTAAACAAAATAATTAAGTTTAAACAACTAAATTTAGATAGAATAATTAGGCTTACTTTTAAATTAAAATTTTTAAGTTTTTAAATTTTATATTGTATTATATTTTTTGTTGATTGTATAATTAGTATAATTTTGTTTATATAGTAGTGTGAGTATTTTGTGATAACAACAGATTAACTAACTATTATCTCTTAAATATATTTTTAATTTTTTTAGACTCCAATTTCTCACCCTTTCAGAGTTAATTTATAATATTTATTTTTATTTTCTCATTTTCTCCTATCATCTTTACTTTCTTCTTCTCTTTTCGTTTACGCTTTAAGATACTTACCTTTTTTACTTTTGTACAATAAAGACGGAAGCTGATGATGGTTCGCTTGAAATAGGCCTACACTTCCGATTTACCATGAAATAACGTGTCTGCCTTAATTTTTCTTATATATATATATATATATATATATAACGAAATTTGCCGTTCGTATAGGCTGACCTGTCATTGCTGACTAGGACAAACTTGAATTATTTTAAAAGAAAAAAAGGAAGTTATGAAAAAGGTAGATTGCTAGATAAAGGAACCACCACCCCAGCAAAAAAAAGTCACCACCCATCTCAAATGAATGATAATCGTATGTTTTCAGGCATCTGAAATCCAAATTTCAGGGTCACCGTCATTTATTAATACATCATTGATATTAATTGAGTCTCGCTCTGAAGAAGAAAGGTGCTTTACTTAAAAATATGCCATCCACATCCATTAAGATCAGCCCATCACAAATGACAAATTTGAATTTTTCACTCCCTCTCATATATATATATATATATATATATATATATATATATATATATCAAGAACAACATTTATTCCGATGAAGTCTGGAAGGTCGAAATGTGTTACATGTATGTATGTATGTATGTATGTATGTATGTATATATATTTATTTCTAAACATATACTGTTAAGTATAAGAGACAATGAATATCTATTATGTTTAATCATTAGCCGTTCTAAACATCGTATTTTGGCTTTAGTTTCAGGTGAAAATAAAGATAAAATTTCTCCAACATTTGGATAATTTTTTATTAAGTTGGTTCTAAGCTTTCGGTTCACATGAGCCATCTTCAGAAAGGTTAGGACTTTAACATATTCACCATCAGAGACGATTTTTTTTTTGTGTTGACATAAAACTATGCTAAGCAACGATAACAGTAACCAAAAATAGCAAACGCAGTTCGTAAATTTGTATGCGGTTCTATGACGTCACGTGAGAGCTCGAAATGTTAACAGAACCATATATTTAAATGCAATGTAATGTGTTATGACCAAATAGACTATATATATATATATATATATATATATATATATATATATATATAATTTAATTAATCAAATTAAAATGCTAATGAAATACTTGTCTCTCGAATAAAAGAGAGTGGGAATGAAAAACAATTATAAATTTAGACAACACCTGAATTTTAATTGAAACTATTATCCGTTTTTTAAAAATCTATGACGACAAAATCTTTTACTATTTTTTTTATATTCAGTAAAAATTGCTCATATTTCATGGTTCTACTTCGTTTAAATTTTTTGTGAAACTGAAAGAACACCTATTTTATATGCTGTTTTCATCTTGGAAGTACGCCTGTTTTTTAATAGTGTTGTGCGGAAGTATTTCAAGTCAGTAGTTAGCCTTATCTAGTAGTAGTTTGCTCACTTGATGCTGAACTGGTGCCTATCATCATTGAGTGACAGAACGTTTTATTGTATCTTCTCAGAAACAAGCACTTCTGTCATCTAAACAGTCTTGATTATATTCGATAAAATCTTTCTCGTATAAATTTTAGCATTATTTCAGCTGAGAAAGCATTTGTATACAGCTGATGCTTTAGATATTTTTTAATGTTTCGTCTCATGCCTGACATTAATATAAAAGTCTTGATTTGTCGTGGTTACTTAACAACATGAGTTTTCGTGTTAATGCTTTGGTTTTGTACCTATTTGCGGTTTTGAGCGAGCTACCTCGAGTGCAGTCTCTTCTTGTGCGAGTGTTTTCCCCATTTATTTCCTATATTAAATTTGTTATAACTGATCCATACACAGGGAACGTGTTCAGGCTCGTGAGTACATTATCGTGCGTGTCGTTCTTCTCATAAATGACTGCGAGAAACTGATGTGTTTCAAAAGGTTTCCTATTTCAAATGTACATAGTTATATTTTATAAAAATCACATTTACATGAATAAATTTATTTCTCTCTATATTTATTTCTATTTACCTCTCTCTTTTTCTCACACACACACACACACACATATATATATATATATATATATATATATATATATATATATATATATATCCCTGTTTTCCCTACTTTTTCAGCCTCGCTCTCAATAAGTGCTCAAATGCCTGACAGGACGTGTACAATTGGAAAAAATTCTCCTTGTTACCTAATGATTCGAACAATTAAGGTATTAGTTTGAATTAGAAAAAAGCGAATGGCCCAAAGACAGAAGAAATTCACAATACAATGTTAATGAAATCCTAAATATTGCATCATTAGATAAAAGTGATTTTATTATTAGAGAATAGATGTACCTTTAGAAAAATCTGAATCCACAGTGAAAATATTCAGTGAAGCCATAACCTTAGACATGTTTCAGAACGCAGTTTTATTTCTGCTATTATTTTCAAAAATAGTGGCGTATTCGGTTATTAATGAAGACTTAATATGATCATCTGGTATTGAACTTCGGACATTTTAAGGATGTTATGTTAGATAGCAATATCGAAGATAACGATATATTTTATTTTCTTCATTTGGTTTTCTTTTTTTTAAACCATAATGCGGAGCTTTAAAGAGGTCGCAAAAAAAGAGGTAATAGATGGTTGCAATGGAAGCGATCGCATACAATTAGACAATTGGGATAAATTACGCCTGACATGAGGGCTACCTGTGGTTTAACTACTTTCCCAAAGGATAAGGGGATCCCCGAAAATAATGCACATTATTTTGTTATTTTGTTAGAAGCGGATGTCACTGGTATGACGAAAAAGGCTGTACATTTTTGCGTTTAACCTATCATTTGTTTGACTTTGTTATAAATAACCGAAAAATGAAACCTGAACGAAATTACAAACAGAACAGAATATTTTGCCGCATAACATTTTTTCCTAAATATTTCCGGAGATCAGACCGACAAATGATATTGCGTAACAGTCCAGTACTCTTTTCTTTGTATCCTAACGAAATGTTCATATTTCTTACTATTTTGCTTAAGCTTTGAAAGCACCTTAGGATTTCACTATTGCACTTTCCGTATTCGTTTAAAACTCATCCTAGATTTAAATTTCCGCACTTGTTTGATTTTGGTATATCCAACTTGCATGTAGGGCACTTCCTTTTGCTCACAATTATTCATTCTGTCTTTTTGCAATTTTTATTTAGCACTTTGTTCTCACTTTTCATCCTTACCCCCTGTAGGAGGCTTCCAGAAATAAAGAAATATAAAAACAGTACCCATTTGTGGAATAAAAAATTTAAAAAAACAAAAAAACTAGGAAATGTAATTTACTGAGCTCGAGTTAAATATGACACAAGGCTGCTAATATAGAGCTCATAGCGAGGATTGAACACGTACTCAGTCGTAAATGATCTCGTGAGACAAGCTTAGACTCCATCAATGTGCCCTATAAATAAAATTAAAAGCATGAATAATAAATGTTAATGAATATTTAATGTGAAAATATATATATATATATATATATATATATATATAGCAACACCCATTTTTTTATCGAGGGTTAAGAAACTAGTGGGAGAGTTTATGATTTGTCGTAGAACCGCCAGCTATTTACAAGACCCACGCAAAACAGTTTTTTTAGAATTCTACCTCCTTACATTCATTCGCTCACTGCTTAGATTCAGAGAGCTCGATCAACTATCAAATTTTGTGTGTTGTCTCCGTTACTCACATGGAGTAGTTAATACTGCATGATACGGATTCCTTTTGTTTTTAAGAATCTGTATCTTATTTCTGCAGTGTCTCTTTCTTTGTATTGGCAATAGATCAGCTCACCAAACAAGAGCTTGTTCTATCCTTTTAACAAGACCAGACTACGTATATAAACTGTCTATATTTTTTTAAATATAAATACCTGTACTTATAGAAAATTGTTAAGCCTAAATTGTAAGTACGTTTGTAATCCGCATAATAAGATTTCTAGAGAAGAGTTCGATCAAGAATACGCAGCGATTGAGGATTTGACTTGAATAAAAGTTCGACTCACACTCTCCAATATTAATCTTGAATTTTTTTTCTTTTTTCAGTGTTACTTCATCTTGAGATTTACATTTAATGATATGATCTGCATGCGCAATTTTACTGAAGTATGATCTTCGCATTAAAAATAATAAAGAAAAGGACACAAGATACACATGACCGGAAAGCATTTACGAATTGACAAAAATGGTTGCTTCTCTTAATGATTATCAAACTTCACACACATGTGCATGCAAGTCTATATATATATATATATAATGACAAATCTGTATAAATGGAGAAGACAAATTTTTAAAAAGTTATCTAATATAATATATTAAATAGATAAAAATAGAGAGCACAATGGAAGTTATCCAGAGCAATGTAATACCCTAAAAAGAAAACTTAACACGTTGAGTTCTCTTGTGTGTGTGTATATATATATATATGTACGAAAAAAATAATTACAACGTTCAAAACATTAATTCAAAGCAGTGCTCAATATAGAAATAGAGCAAAGAAAATTTATTAATTAATACATGTGTAAACTACCACAAAATTGGAAGAACAATGTCCCATTAGGTAGTTAACAAGGATGGCAATAAATGCTATCTATCTATCTATCTATCTACCTATCTATCTATATATATATATATATATATATATATATATATATATATAGTCATCCGCAGACAGATCTGTTTCGCTGTATTACAGCTCATCAGTACGGTTAGATACGATTGCTTTTAATCCAGGATTGAAATTCGACCGAATTGGCGTCAGTCGTCGATTCTACCACTGGGCCGTGAGCATTCGGTAGAAGGCAGATTTTTAGCATGTATATTATCATTATACTCGCCCAATAGCCAGAGTGCTCTAATTCATTACGGAATGAGCGATGCGAATATATATATATATATATATATATATATATATTCGTTTATTTTTTATTTTCTTATAAATATTAATGTAGTAACCGTTCTTCTAGTACCTTCGGCATGTAGATTACACGCTTTAGTAAGGCTGTTGTTGTAGATCACATGCTGAAATGGCATATTTTTCGTTGTTTTTTTTGTTTTGTTTTTTTTTTTTTGTTATGCAACGTTCCTTTAAAACTTAAGTGACCATTTCTCTCTCCGATTATTTTCTATTTATTTTATTTTTATTATTTTTTTTTTTTTTTTTTTAATTTTTTGCTGGGGGAGGAAAACCTTGTGAATTTTAAAAATCTAGAATTGATATCCTATTTTACTCCGAGAATAGGCTTTCTTCTGTTATTTGCTGGCTGAAGAAATGCTGGATACCTGTCCTTCCAAGGACAGTAATACAATGGAAACGTAACAAACACACAAACAAAACCAAAAATTAACTTTAGCAGAAAATAAATTTCATGGCGCATTCAGTAAGGATGGAACCGGCTAACCACCGCTCTACGACAGGTACTGAAAAGTCAATTACATTCGCACTTTAATAATAAATGTAATTACATCTGATTTTTAAGAAGCTAATTCTATAACTTAGTTATTAAATTAATTTACAATAAAAAAAACTTCTCAGTCAGGTAGAATGGCCATCTACAAAGGATATGAATAGACAAATTCCTTAAATGCATAACTGGATTAAATTCCAAAACTATTGCTATTCTGTTTCGTCGTTTTGTTTTGTTTTTTTGACTGCTTGAAATTTAGATGAATTTTTTGTCGTCATTTGTCGTCTGACAACCACCCCCAAACCCGTTCACCTTACGAAATTTGGAATGATTTTGGTGATTTCAAAACGCGTGATATTAATTTCCGGTTGTTGAAAGCAATTTTCAATCCAGTAAAAATATTATATCGACAGTGAACAAAAGTTAAAGATGAAAAGTGGAAGCCGGGCTTTGAAACCGCTTTAAGGCATTTGACTTGGTAGAATTTTTTTTTTCTTCACAGGGCGGGATTTTTAAAAATCTATTTGTTGTTTCAGATTATAGAAATGTGAACTCTGTTTCGCCCGCATGTGAGTGACTAAAATGGAAATAGAAAGAAAGCAGAAGTCTAAGTGATGAGACCAGTCAGAAAAATACATGAATACTGAAAGAAGAAAACCCTCAATGAAGGAAGAAATAATGTGGTGAACGAGTGTTTGAATGAAACGGCAAGAGAAAGAAAATAAATGCGTGCAAAAGAAAAAGAAATTGTAAAAATATGAAGGAAAAAAAGAGGAAAGCATTGTGAGGAGAGAAACGATCACTCAAAAAAAAAATCAAAGAAAGGTTGAATGAAAACATACAAAATGGAAAGAGATAGAAGAATCGAAACGAAAAAGTGGTGAATATAAATGATGGGTAACATTGTAATAGGCGAGGTCGTTGTGAGAAGCATTAGAAAACTAATCCACAGTCCCAGATCAAATTGTTCCCTTTACGATTCCGGATTTCCAATATGCCTCCACCATTTTAAATACTCTTTTGCTACATTAACCGTTAAACATTTATTGTAGTAATATTTGAAACAATAGCTTGATTGCTTTATTAATCTCGATTAAATGCAAAAGGAATATCAGTGGATCTTAAAACGTCTCTTTAATTAATAAGTAATTCTTCCCTTGATCAAAATTCCTCTCTTTCTCTCACGCTATATATATATATATATATATATATATATATATATATATTCATCACTATCTCACTCTTTTTTTATCACTATCTGTAATTTGAAATTCATTAGCTGGAAACGAATTGCCTCTTTAGAAAATTTTACGGAAACCAACCAAGCATAGGTTTTGAAAAACATTTCTAATCTCACATCGTCAGGGCATCATGGCGAGTAAATTTTCTTGGTACCAACTACGTCCCCACTAGATAAAATGCAACCGGTTAAACTTGTGATATCTTCAAACATCCTCACTCTCAGAATCGAGGGCTTTCATCAAGTCTATGGCAGTTCCTGGTGCACAGATGACTCACACCTCCACAAAACAAAAATCGTAAGATAAAAATATATTTCAACTAGCAGTATAGCCCGGCGTTGCTCGGGTCTAATGAAAGCTTTAAAACTAATCCATGGTCCTGGAGCTCAGACTCTTTGGACGTTGGCACGAAAGACTAAAAAGCAATAGTTGTTTCCAGTTAAAGCGAAACCGTAGACTGAAAGAAAAATGAATGCATGTAAGTCAAATTTTGATTTCCTTTATAAGTAAGGTAATTCTTCCGTTATTCAAAGACGCGTAAATTGTTTGTTCTATGACGAACAGGTTACACTACTCTAAACACCTATGTTTTTCTTCGACAAATATTTCATAAATTTCCTACAGATTTTTCACAAACCGTAACCTTGTTTAATAGTTCTGCATAAAATTGTCAGTTGTTGTACAAAACACTTTATCATTTTTAACTGTCTTCTGATTTTATGCTAATGACTTTGTTTATATTGTAACAATTTACACTATTTACAATGGTTGAACAGTTTTCTCAATTATTGTCATATTCACCACATTTAAAGGTTTGGTTCGAAATATCATCTGAAAAAGGCCGGGACGCTCAACATCCGAAATGTCGTGAATATGACGTGCGAATGATGTAAATAGATGTCATTGATCTTTCCTTCATTGACCAGTTTCTAGTAAACCGCGTTCGTTTGTTAATCATCATAAAATGTCAGTATCTGGAAGAAATTGTTCGAATTATACTTACTTTTCACCAATGGAATATGGAGGGAATGTGTGTGATTGGCTGTAATGTAAAAGACATGCCCGGTGCTTGCCATGAATATTATAACTGGTGGAAACAAGGAATTTATTTTGCCCGTACACTTTACAAGAAAGTAGATATAAAGTAGTGAGAGAGCAACAAAAGGCTTGCCTCACTCCGCTTTTGTCAGAGGGGTTGGAGGGTGGAAATATTTGTCACCTACAAGGATTTGAAGACGCTTTTTAACTCTATTGAGCCTGGAGAGTGCCGTCTGGTAAGCTTCTCCACAAGAATAACAAAGGTACTCTAGTTTTAGCCTGATCTGAATCTTCTAACAGTATGTGGAGTCAGATATTTAGTGTAGCTCTAGAAAGAGACATCTTTACCTACATCATTAGCGACGGCTCGTATGTATGCTTAATTTACATTTTACAACAAATATCAAAATAAGAAGGCTGGAGAGTAGAACGGCCGAAACGCCGTTAATATAACAATAAAGATGAAGACAATGTAAATAGTGTAAACCTCATCTCAGGAATAAAGGCAGTAAATGTAAAGAATATATCATTATTTCACGGCATTTTTCATTTCCACTTTTTTCATCATGATTTTTGCCATATGTTATTTAAAACGTTTTCAAATTACAAGCTTACGTATTTAACAAACTTTTAAACTTAGACTTCTGCTCATAAGGTATGATCACTAGTACCGTTACCTTAAATTTTCTAGTTAGATTAAGAGATTTGTAAAAACGTTTCACATATTCATTTTTCAGATAAATATAATTTTTAATATAAAGCGACAGGTTGTCAATTATGCTGTATTCCTCTTAACCAGCACAGATAACTTTTCGGGCAAACATTTGTGAAAATGTTGCAGCTGCTGAAGACATAAATGTGCATTTCGTGTTTCTTTCCTATCATTTGTATTTATCTATTAAAAAAAAAATTTAAGGAATAATGGATGTGAGATATGGTGCAAATGATATTGGCTAGAACTGATATGGGACTGAGAAATCGAAGAGCCAAGTTCGAATTATCTCGGGTTTATGGAAATATCCTTGTGAAGTGTATGAAATCTGTAGTACACCCCCCCCCCATTCATAAGTTTAATAGCAGGATACACTAATGTCTAAAGCCGTTGGTTGGCAGCCAGCCTACCGCAGAAAGAAACGGAAATCTAATTCAAGAAAATTTTCGCCTAGTCAGTTATGAATGGAAAGGGACATGTTCACACAAGTGTTTATCACGTATGACACTTGACTGACTGATATGAACGCTATTCCAAAGATTCCACCACACGCGATCTGACATGTCTTTCTTTCATGTTACTCAGCTTTTGGGGTTGGTTGCTCACAGAGATTTGACCTTATTTATTCAGTCTTTTGCAGTGAACATTGCTGTATGTAATATATTTGATATAATATAAATTAAACTTGATAATTATAGTTAAATATATATATACAACAAAAAGCTGTCGGTTTTTTATTTAAGGATAAACATATCAACCAAGAATTCTCCATGCTGAGCTGTTTCCAGCAGCATAGAAGTGACCTTACCATTATCGTATATGATACAAGTTCTATAACAACGCAAACGAAAAACGTAAAATTGCACACCCGCAAAATTGGATCAAAACGACTAAAAACTTTTTGGAAAAAACATGACCAAAGCAAATTTCACAAGTCAGTGTGAAAAGTAGAGATTCTAGACTCTAATTGGATAGGAAATAGCATCTTGATCTTGACCCGGTGAATTTTTCTGAACACATAGAAAATGGGTATGTGGTTTCGATCAAGTCACGTGATAAATTTCACTACTTAAACCACGTCTCTTGACCGGTTAAATCAGTCCGACATGGAAGCGATCTGAAGGACCTCGTCGCAATGTGACTAAAGAAAATTTAATTTGCCGACCTGGACGTACGGGCGCGTCACACACTCGTTTTTCCTTTACTTTCAATTTTCCTTTCTTCATCTTCACCCACACGCCGTCAAAGAAAACAACAACACGATACTTCTACTGACTTCGATAAGTACAATCTCCTTTATTGACTGACTTTCCTTTTCACTTTTTCTCCGGCCATAAAATATAAAAAACGCAGACTTTTATTAGCAACCTTTTTAATCTTTTTACATACACGCATTCTGCTACGAGCAACTATGGATTCTGAATTTCTCTTTAAACAACTAACTACATGCATTTTCTCTATGAACATTTTGTTTTTTTTCCTACAATTTTGTTATTCTGTTAATAAAAATTTTACTTTAATGTACAAACGAAATATTTTATTCTTCCACATTTCAACATCCAACCTTTAGCATTCTGATATTTTAAATTGTGGGGATGGCCTGTACCAAGCATTGGCTGACCACCCTACAAGCGCAATGATTTTTGCCCTGGCATGAGTTCATCTGTTGAAATAAAAGATTTCAGAATCTAACCGTTACCAACACGGTAAGATATGAATTTGTCTCTTCTGCTAGCTAGCTGTTTCAAAATGGTGTAAACTTTTTCTCGTGATTAGTGAATCGGTTAGAAAGAATATTCTGACTTAAAATCTTTCATTTCGGCAATCCAAGCTTACAGAACCTGGTATTCTTATTGGTCCCCCTTTTTAGTACTGATCAGGCTGGGCGTTGTTTCCTAACTATGGGTTAAGATATTCGAGTATTCTGTTCTTTAGAAGCGTATTGAGTAGAAAGGAATATCCTTACTTCAAAACCTTCCCTAATAAACTTGGTAGTTCAACGGTAGTAAACAAACATGAACTGTAGGGAGGCATGATAATTATGTTAATCATTGTCGTATGAAGCATTCATATTTCATCAACTGATATGATTGATTAAAGGAATTGCCAGTTAGGATAATACATTCGTCATTAAAATCAGTTTTAATGGGGGATCTGTTTATTACTTCATAACAATATAGAACTAATCCCCCACTTTATGACAAGTAGAAGCCTTAATCATATTATATTATTAACCCTCTAGGGCCATTTGTATCATATTAGTGGGGGATCTGTTTATTACTTCATAACAATATAGAACTGATCCCCCACTTTATGACAAGTAGAAGCCTTAATCATATTATATCATTAACCCTCTAGGGCCATTCGTATCATATTTGATACAGTATGAAAACAAGCCTTGAAAGAAATATTTTCCTGAAATATTTTTTAAGAGAAATATTTTATAAATTTCAAATGAAAGCCGTACTGACTGCTCAGTCAATGAATACCAAATGTTTCCTCATAGGGAAATACCAAATGTTTCATTATAGGGAAATACTGTATCAAATATGATACGAATGGCCCTAGAGGGTTAAGTAGTAATTAGTTGGGGATCTGTTTATAACTTCATAACAATATAGAACTAATCCCCCACTTTATCACAAGTAGGAGCCTTAATCATATTATATTATTAATCCTCTAGGGCCATTCGTATCATATTTGATACAGTATGAAAACAAGCCTTGAAAGAAATATTTTCCTGAAAAATTTTTTAAGAGAAATATTTTATAAATTTCAAATGAAAGCAGTACTGACTGCTCAGTCAATTAATACCAAATGTTTCCTTATAGGGAAATACCAAATGTTTCCTTATAGGGAAATACTGTATCAAATATGATACGAATGGCCCTAGAGGATTAATAATGGATATTGATTGGTTGCTGATAAAATCAACCGGTTTCGTCGACCTTTACACAAATCCATCAGTAAACGTTATAGCAGCAGCTCCAAAACAATTTGCACCACAGACCGGTGTCAAGCAAGACATTTTACTACGGACCGGGTGTTGCGGGTTGTTGGTCATGCACATAACAAAAACAATACAAGAGACCAATATATATATATTTTTTTTTACAGTGCAGTCCCGTACCAGTGTGCGGCCTAGTGGTTAGGGATCGCTGATTTTGAGAGACTTTAATGTTCCACGTATTTTACGTGTTAAAGACCATTAAGAGTGAGAAATTGAGTGTTTTAGCGCTAAATCAGTTTTGCTTGCCCGAAGAGAATAGACGGTAATGAATATTATCAACCAAGAACCGAAAACTAAATCAGACTTTAAGCTTGTCTTTCCAGAAAACTCTACTCGTTGTTTTTCATGATAATGATCCCTTTGATCAGTTTCCATTCCAAAACATTCTTTTTCTCTTGTCCTGATGTTTGGGCTGTTCTCGACATTTGCAGTTGGTTTTATTTCATTATTTCTCATTGATAACATATTTACCTCTATTTTCTACGCTCGCCAGACGGCTTCTATATTTTGCCGTAACCTTTGCTAATAATCGAAACTTATATCCGTTTGAACAATAGTGACGAAATGTTATTGATATTATGGAATTATCAAATAATGTTAATGCATGTGCATCAATATTTCATACAGTTATTTGTAGAAAATATCAAAGATTGCATATACATGTATATATCGGTATGTGGGCAAGTGCGCATGCACACATAAGAACATACAGGTAGCTATGAACGGAATAACAAGTAAGAACAGACTCTCAGTAAATATATGTTGAAATAGATAGATAAACAGCTAGATACAAACAGATAAATAAATAAATCAGAAAAATATATAGGCATTGAAACGGATAATGAAAATTATAGGAGCTGTTACACAAAAGTTTCAAAAAATATTAGACCTTGTGAACCAAACATATCACAGATTTCTTCAACGTAATTTGATGAGCGCTGAATTTTAATGTATTTTCTTTTTGTCTCGCTCTTTTTAATTTTGAAAATTCCAATGTCAACTATTTTTTAACGATGTCACTCGAATTCATTCTCTTTTTTTTCTTTTTAATTCTTCTCACCTTAATTTATTCATTTTGTAATATTATACAATGTGATCTTTCAGTGTTTATTTTACTGATTCTGCTCCATTTATATACACCTTTTAAGCTTCTTATTCTTCATTCTTCTGAAACGCTTACAGCCCTATCAAGTTGAAACATCGGTTAGGGTGATCATTGCCTAAATGGGTGACCGCATGCGAATGTCGATTGCTCTAGGATTGGGCGCTCGGGTGGTGTAATTGATAACTGCTCGGGATAGTCCTAATTTTAGTTTTCATTATCTTAACTTATTTATAAATGGAATTTTGTCTGTGTGTGTGTCCGTTACCTATAGACTCCGAAACAGCTGAACCGATTTCCTTGAAAATTTACACAATTGTACTATAAGCGTCTGCGGGTGTTCTTAGCTCGGTTTTGTGTCTAGGCACCCCCGATAAATATCAATAATCGAAAAATAGGGTTATAGAAGGAGTGGTCCGATTTTAATCAAATTTGATACACTCATAGACAAAGACATAAGGAACGATATTCAGAAGTATCAAGGTTGCAGTTCTTACAAAAGTCCAGAAAATCGATAATATATATATAGAAAGCAATATGTTTGTGTGTGTGTGTTTATCTGCCTGTATGTTTGTATTTTTTAGCCCTTTTATTTTAGTTTTTGCTTCGGGTTTGGCTCTAAGTAGGTATAATTGTACTTCTTAGTCTCAGCCATGATACCATTTACTCAGAGGACTTATTTAGCTTTCAACATTCAGTTTACGGCGAAAAAATCTTATTTGATATCGATACCAGGAAATCAAAATTTGACTTACATCCATTCATTTTTCTTTCAGTGTACGGTTTCGCTTTAATGGAAACAACTATTGCTTTTTAGTCTTTTGTGCTAACGTCCAAAGAGTCTGTGCTCCAGGAACATGGATTAGTTTTAAAGCTTTCATTACATCCGAGCAACGCCGGGCTATACTGCTAGTATTCCGTTATGCGCAAATACTCTTGGGAAAATGGTATGAATCCATCTATTCTAGACTATGGGCTAATTAGTAGAACGCAAATTATCTTCAAAATTATTCGTTTAAATAACCTTCGAAAGTTGATAAGTCATACAAATCATTCTTCTTCCGAATTTACTTTTCCATTAAGTCGATGAAATTATTTTTCTAAGTGTCGACATCAAATAATCCAACACATACGACATCAACATAATCTATCTTGATGTGATTTAATACTAAAAATTGAATTAATTCAGCAGAAATGTGTCGTAAGCTTATAGAAAAGCAATGTATATATTTTACTCGAGTCAGTCAAGTCCCATACGGGATACACGCTTGGGCAATCATGTCTCGAAAGAGACATGGCTGACTGGGCAGAATATTATTCAGTAGTAGGTTGTCATTACTTACTGCAGTAGACTTGTTGCTAGCCAAGGCTCTAGAACACAATCTGTTCTATTATTTAACCCATAACTGGAGAGAAGTGATGGATTAATACATTTCCCAAGGTAGTTATTAGTAAGTGAATGCAACGAATTCAACTGGAATTCGAACTTGGCTCCCCGATTTCTTGTTCCGAGCCGATATCTACAGCACCACAACAAATTAGACTATATCAGTTCTAAAATGCTCTAAAAGACTATCTCCTAGTATAAGGCCTGGAACGCTCGAAACGATTATCTAATAATATAAGTAATTAATTGAGATTAAATTTCATTTGAATAAATGTAAGTTCTTGATACTTGAAATGAAAAATTTTGTTATAATTAAAAATTTAAGAAAGTAATGTACGAGTTTTCCTCATAAAGGGATATAATTTGCGAATGTAAAATAAACGAAACTTTCGTATGCAAGCTGGTAATACGTTCAGAAATGTTATTTAGAAATGATTTAAAATTAAATGTCAAATTCTATTCGTTTCCATTATATTCGATTGTGATAAATATATCAACAGAAGTAAAGAAAATAAAGCTACCACAGAAAAGAAAAAAATAAATAAACGCTGGCTGCTCAGAATGTTACAGAAAGTTCAATAAAATATATTTGAATCACATACACGATAAGATATTATCGAAACAAACAAAAAATATTCTAAGTGAATTCGCACCAACCGTGCCAATAAGAACAGACAACAAAACAAGCTTTGTTCACGGCTTGTTTTCATGGCTGCTCACTGCCATTTTTTTTTCTTTTCGTAGTTTTCAAATTTTAACTATTTCTTGTCGTTAAGCAATATTAAAAAAAATACATGCGAATATTCTAGACACCCACGGGAGTGAATTTATACGGTAGTAGTTTGTAATTTTTTTATTTCTATATATATTTTTTTAACTTGCGTATGTTTTAACTCTGATCGAAAATTCTTATGAAAGGTTAAAGAGGACAACTTGAGAATCAATAGAAATAAACATTTGACAAAGACACTTGTTCCCTGTTACATACATGGTTATTCTAAGGCGATTTGCCCTCAGAGCAACAGTTTATATCTGCCTAAAGTCTGTTTCTAAAGAAAACAGCATGGACACTTAGCCCTTTGTTCTCATTTTATGAGGTCCTGGGTATGACAATAAACTGCATCCAGCAGCAAGACCTCTGATTGGGAGATTGTGAGGAGCATGCAACCACCTCTTCATTGCTGTTGTTCCCAGGTTCACCCTGATCCGGGGTGGTAGCACCTGTTAGGGTCTCAGCTATGGGCAAATAGTTTGACCTTCAAACCGACGTCAAAACTTTATGAAAGTATAAAAATAGACTTTTATAGAAAAATATACGTTTTTTTTTAATTAAAAATATTACCAATAACACATTTTGAAGGAAAAAGGTTACCATTAAAATATTTTGAAGAAAAACAAATATTTTTTCAACAAAATCTGACAAAATCAACCTTATCACTATAAATGAACATTAAAAATATCTTAAAATCCTACCTTTATGACATTAAATAACCAACAGAGGTTGATATGCTGTTAAACAAAACTCAAACTCATTTTATGACTGTCACCGGTAGGGTTCTGAATATCAGTAGGGTGTGTGTTCTTTGCGGCGTCATTATGTAGAGTGAGTGTTCCTATCGAGGTCACCAAATAGGTAGAGTGCGTTAGCCAATTATTGGTATAAGGTCACTTTCAAATATAGCCAACAATCCCCGCATTTAAATATATCATCGAGTTATTGAAAAAAAAAAGAAGCAGAATTTTGTTAGCTGAACACTATAACATATTTGTGAGAAGGAAATGTTCTAACAGAAATTTAAGTTTTTTAAATGTCCCACAAAAGTTCAGAGTTCATAGATGATCGTAGCAGAGTGTGTGTATGGAAAAGGATTAAAAAAAAGTTGCTAATAAAAGTCTGTATTCTTTTCCTTTTTGTTTTTAATATAATTTACTAAGCGCAGCTTAGATGTGTCCCAAGGCCGAAAGTATGGGGCACCCAGTGAGGATCGAACTCACTACTTAATTGCAATAGTGCTAGCGAGACAAGCTTGCTAACCATTACACCACCTTGAGGTGTGGCCGGAGAAAAAGTGAAAACGAAAGTCAAAGTAATGAAGGAGATTGTACTTATCGAAGTCAGTTTAAGTATCTTGTTGATTTCTTTGACCTTGTGTGGGTGAAGACGAAGAAATGAAAATTGGAAGGAGAGATAGAACGAATATGTGACGCGCACTTACGTCCGGGTCGGACTGATATGACCTGTCAAGAACGTGGTTTAAGTAGTGAAATTTATCACGCGACTGGATCGAAACCACATACCCATTTTCTAATTGTTAAGAAAAATTCACCAGGTTTATAGATCAATTTGCTATTTCCTATACAATCAGAATTCGGAATCTTTTCACACTGACTTGTAAAATTTGCCTTAGTTTGGGTTTTTAGAAAATGTTTTCAGTCGTTTTGATTCAATTTTCCGGGTGTACAATTTTACTTTTTCGTTTCAGTTATTTGATGAATGATATAGGATTTATAGCCTATAAACCTTTCCTGAAGAAAAAAAGAGAACAGTTACATTCATCTGACGAAAATAATTTGATCTTGATTTATTCATTACATTTGTTTTTTAAAAATAATCTCTAAAAATAGGATAACGTTCATCATTTCGTTGGTAAGAACAAATATGTCGAAAGACATTTCAGTGAGACTATTTCAGAAAAATATTTCAAAATCAAAAACGAAGTTGTAACAAAACGTCTATAATTTCCTCATAATTTCCGAGTCTCTGTCCGATACAGTCTCGCATGAAAGTGCCTCAAATCCATTAAAGCGAGATAAGTTTATTAAATATTGCTATAAGGTCACCTCTACAGCAATTTCTAACATTTGCTTAATCTCAAAAAGGATAAAATGTATAGTAGTCAGTGATGTTTCACTATATTAATATTGGTCTGTGAGGTCAGCATGCTAACCACCAGTTTACTGCAAACTCATAATAATATTACACTTTATAAATTTATGAAAATCAAATTTTGATAAATCGACATTCTTGATCGATCATTTAAACTTTTCAGGCAACGAGAATTTTTATAACAGAACCAAAAACGAAAACAATGAAATCAAACAGGACTTTATTAGAAAATTATGGTTAAAAATACTTCGGAACAGATGCCATAAAAAAAGACCTTAAAGGAAAAGTCTGCAAAGAATACCTCATAAAAATGTGATACCAAGAATACTGGGAGGTAATTCGAACCATTCTTTAATCGAATAAGAAACTCAGAGAACGGAGACTATAAAACAAAATGACAACGGTTACATAACTGATAGGCATGTATAATAACGCCGAGTATGAAGAGGACTGGTACATATCGAAGATTGCGTATATTCCGCTGACAAAAAAATCTGTAATAAAGTGTTAAAAATATAATTAGAAAAATGAGAACTAAAAAAGGAAAGTAAATTTATTGGTAAAACGATAAATTGAGAAGATTCTATATAAATTTCATGAATATGGCGACACAGAGAAAACCGAAACAAAGAAACTGGAATTCCCGTTAATGATGACCCATACCAAATGCCATTAGAAAAAATTATATAACAGCTAAGATAAATACAAAAGAACTTTTTTAATCATTTCACCTCAAGCAAGACATTTCACTGCCACTGTTGCGCGGGGGGTTACATAGGGAAAGTGATAAGAGTGGTTAGGGGAAGTATAGTGTTAGATGAGAAAGAGCATAGGAGGTTACATAGGGGAAAGTGACGAGAAAGAGTGGTTAGGGGGCTATTAGGGAAAGTGACGAGAAAGAGTGGTTAGGGGCTATATAGGGAAAGTGATGAGAAAGAGTGGTTAGGGGGTTACAGGTGGAAAGTGATGAGAAAGAGTGGTTAGGGTTACATAAGGGGCAAGTGATGAGAAAGAGTGGTTAGGGGTTAAGAGGCAAGTGGATTGGAGAAAGAGTGGTTAGGGCTTATATAGGGAAAGTGATGAGAAAGAGTGGTTAGGGGTTACATAGTGGGAGTGACGAGAAAGAGTGGTTAGGGGTTACATAGAGGCAAGTGATGAGAAAGAGTGGTTAGGGGGTTATATAGAGGCAAGTGACGAGAAAGAGTGGTTAGGGGCTTATATAGGGAAAGTGACGAGAAAGAGTGGTTAGGGGGTTACACAGGGGAAAGATGAGAAAGAGCAGCTAGGGGGTTACATAGGGGAAAGTGATGACAGAAAGAGTGGTTAGGGGGTTACATAGGGAAAAGTGATGAGAAAGAGTGGTTAGGGAGTTACGGGGAAAAAGTGATGAGAAAGAGTGGTTAGGGTTACATAGGGGAAAGGATGAGAAAAGCAGGGCTAGGGGTTACATAGGGGAAAAGCATATAAGAGTTAGGGGGTTACATAGGGGAAAGTGATGAGGTGAAAGAGTGGTTAGGGTTACATAGGGAAAGTGATGAGAAAGAGTGTTTAGGAGGTTACATGTAGGGGAAAGTGACGAGAAGAGTGGTTAGGCTTACATAGGGGAAAGTGACGAGAAAGAGTGGTTAGGGGCTTACATAGGGGAAAGTGATGAGAAAGAGTGGTTAGGGGGTTACATAGGTGAAAGTGATGAGAAAGAGTGGTTAGGGGGTTACATAGAGGCAAGTGATGAGAAAGAGTGGTTAGGGGTTGGCATAGAGGCAAGTGACGAGAAAGAGTGTTAGGGCTTACATAGGGGAAAGTGACGAGAAAGAGTGGTTAGGGGGTTACATAGGGGAAAGTGATGAGAAAGAGTGGTTAGGGGTTACATAGAGGCAAGTGATGAGAAAGAGTGGTTAGGGGTTACATAGAGGCAAGTGATGAGAAAGATGGGTTAGGGGTTACATAGGAGGCAAGCAGTGACGAGAAAGAGTGGTTAGGGGGTTACATAGAGGCAAGTGACGAGAAAGAGTGGTTAGGGCTTACATAGGGGCAAGTGATGAGAAAGAGTGGTTAGGGGGTTACATAGGTGAAAGTGATGAGAAAGAGTGGTTAGGGGTTACAGAGGCAAGTGATGAGAAAGAGTGGTTAGGGGCTTACATAGGGGAAAGTGGATGAGTGAAAGAGTGGTTAGGGGTTACATAGGTGAAAGTGATGAGAAAGAGTGGTTAGGGGGTTACATAGAGGCAAGTGACGAGAAAGAGTGGTTAGGGCTTACATAGGGGAAAGTGATGAGAAAGAGTGGTTAGGGGTTACATAGGGAAAAGTGATGAGAAAGAGTGGTTAGGGGTTACATAGAGGCAAGTGATGAGAAAGAGTGGTTAGGGGGTTACATAGAGGCAAGTGACGAGAAAGAGTGGTTAGGGCTTACATAGGGGAAAGTGATGAGAAAGAGTGGTTAGGGGTTACATAGGGGAAAGTGATGAGAAAGAGTGGTTAGGGGTTACATAGAGGCAAGTGATGAGAAAGAGTGGTTAGGGGTTACATAGAGGCAAGTGACGAGAAAGAGTGGTTAGGGCTTACAATAGGGGAAAGTGATGAGAAAGAGTGGTTAGGGTTACATAGGGGAAAGTGATGAGAAAGAGTGGTTAGGGGTTACATAGGAGGCAAGGATGGAGAAAGAGTGGTTAGGGGGTTACATAGAGGCAAGTGACGAGAAAGAGTGTTTAGGAGGTTACATAGGGGAAAGTGACGGGAAAGAGTGGTTAGGGGGTTGGGAAAACATAGGGAAAGTGAATAGGAAATATAGATTGTAAAGAAATGAAAATGAGATAGTTTGACTAATGCAGTAAATTTTCTCAGAGTATAAGAATAGCCAGGGAAACGAATTTAGTAAGAACTGCGCAAGCGACAAAATATAGAGAACAGGGATATATACATTATCTAGAATTTTTTTCTAGAAAATATAGAGAACAGGGATATATACATTATCTAGAATTTTTTCTAGAAAATAAAATCTATTTTCTTGAACTTTGTGACTTAGAGAACGGAGTTCAGTTCGGACGACAGGATTCGATAGTTGTTGACAAAAATTCCAATCTAGATAGCGATTTCGCCTATTTAAAAACAGACATGAATTGAAGTCAAATAAGCGACCTTGCTAGAGAACAGATATGTGTTTCTTGTTGGTAGCACAAATTAAAGAACAGAAAGAGAATTATGTTATTCATAGCGCCATCTTAGCCAAAATAATAAGCACCTGAAGATGGTCACTGTGATTAGTGGAAACGTTGTTTTAATAATAGCAACAATATGTAAAATATACAAGGATGAGAAAAAACGTTGGAATAAGTCAAAGGAAGATCAGACGGTTCTTTTCAGAACGTCTTAGTTAAATTAATTTTGTTTGGTCCCTCTGAAGAGATATATTGTGAACTCTTTTTTTCTGGACTTCATGTGAGACCAATATTAATAAAATAGAGTTTTTCTAATATATTTCAATGAAATTTTTATTTTCCAAAATTATAGCTTGTAATTTAGATGTGTAGAAAAAACGTTAGTCTGTATATTAAGACAAATGGTTCGATAGAGAACCAGTCATTCAGCTAGGAAGAAACAACAAAGTAATTTCACTCGAATACACCTTCAGCACGATGCTTTTTACTCTGACAAAGATTCTTCTGTTGAAATATAGAATTAAAAAATGTAACTTTACCGAAACAGGAAATCAACGAGCCGAGTTCTAATTCAGTCCTCGTTTTATCGTGTTCACTTTAGCACCTAAAACACAAATTCTTCTCTTACCTGTTGCTTGATTCATGGATTCGTTTTCGACGGTTTATCAACCCATTGCAGTTTATTTAAAGACAGTATATATTTTGAGGTTTTAAGAAGAGACAGATTCGTACAGTTTACAAAGAGTTTTTACACATATGTGAATATAAAATGTGTCTTAATCTTTATTGCCATATTCATGTTTCGGCTGTTGTACGCTCCGACTCTCTTCAGGAGATTAGAACTTCAAACTGAGACCTTTATTTCGATCACTGGAGTGAATGGTTCTCGTGCCATTAGTCATGCCACGTAAAGATGCCTTAGTAATCTCCCGTTAATTGAACATTTTAAAGTCTTATTTACTACTACTTTAGCCAGGTATTGAACTCAGTAAGCAAGGTTTTATCCACTGGGCTCTCTCCTTGAGCGTACAACGAAAAACCCTCATGTACATGACATTAAAGAAGACAACAGTCCGAACAATGAAAATACAATACCTCATCTCAGAAATATAGACAAGTATTGCAGCGTATAATATCTAAAAATAGTTATATAACTTGCTCAACGGCAATTGGTTTTCGGCTCTGCAATTAACAATTTTCTAACAGAAGGCAGAAGGCGCGACACAGAGATCCGAAGGTGAGTTGGCATTGCAAAGGACACGTTCCAGAAGATGAGTAGAATATTATGAGACAGGAAAATTTTGTTAGAAACAAAGAATAGAGTACTGGATTGCTATGTGATGCCAGTTCTTCAGTATGGCAGTGAATGCTAGACAATATAATCAAAGATGAAAGAAAAACTTGAAGCAACTGAAATGTGGTTCTACAGAAAGATGCTGCGGATATCATAGATCGAGCATGTGAGCAATGATGAGGTTTTGGAAAGGATGTAAACGAAAAGGAAATTAATACTGAGCATCAGAATGAGACAGCTAAAGTTCTTGGAACATGCAATGTGGAAGGAGAACCTGATACTAACAAGCCAAATAGAGGGTGGGAAAGAGACAGAGGAAAGCAGCGGATAAGACATTTCAAGGGCCTGAGCAGATGGATGACAAAATGGGGGTTGCGTGGTGTCACAGGAGAAAGCGCCACTAGGGACAGGGCGACGTGGAAAGCCATGATCACCTACATTCTGACAGGGCAAGGCACATAGAAGAAGAATTAACAATTACATGCAATTATACATTACACTAATCGCACATCCAATCTTACAGCACCCTGTATTCCAAAGAGGTCGTAAATCTCGGTACAGATGAGGTTCAAGAAGCGTATCAAGGAGGACTATCCTGACTTCAAAGTCTTTCCCAATAATCATGGAAATTCAACAATAATAAACAAACGTAATCGGTGGAGTGTGTTGTGGTACAGTGGATATCGACTCGGAAGGAGAAATCGCGGAGCCGAGTTTGAATTCCAGTTGAAGTACTTGCATTCACTTACGCGCAAATAGCCTTAATCCGTCTCTTATGGGTTAAATAACAGGGCAGATTGGCTTCTATAGCCTTGGTTGGCAACCATCTACTGCAGGAAGTAATGGTAACCTACTGCAGGATAGTCTTCGAGACATGATCGCCTAAAGGTGTATCACGAAGGGTACTTGACTGACTCAACGGAGAAGCATGATCACCTAGGGTAGAGAGGTTGCAATCACTGCACAGTGCAATTATTATACTAACTTTCAAGGTCCAATCTATGCCTAAATTTGGTACTCAGTGAACGGTTGTCACAAATATTTTCTCACAGAAGTATTTATCAGGCGAATTTTTGGGTAGATAACTCGCAATAGGTTCAAATATTCGACGCATTGCCTGAACACTGCCCCACAAAAACTATTGGAACGCAATAGTTACCTTGTTATTCATACCTATAAATAGTAATAAAAATGTTTTTCTCTACATAACAGCGTATTCCTGTTTCACTGATTAAAAATATGGTTTAATATAAATATTAATTATACGCTAAATATTTTTCACTGTAAATTATGTACCTCTGGTATCATACCATAATACATTAAAATCTAAAGATAAAAACTATTTTTTCTCTCTACTCATTTTAGACAAAATTTCTCGACGAGATCATGCGATATTTTGCATAAAGTTGCTTTTCCTGGTTACGAAAATACATTTGAAAGTTTCTTCCGGGCAAAATACTTAAAATTACATTTTTTTTCATCCTTTCAAATTCATTTGGCCAAAAGATGGATTAACAATGCAAAGATCATTTATTTTGAAATTATTTTTGGCATATCAAGTCAGATATATCGTTCATGGATGCTATAAGAAAACATAATCTATAATATCAGAGTTGCATTCGCTTGTAATATTTGTTCACACGTTCAAGCCTCCAAGAAAACCTGTTGAAAAGGAATACATCTCTAATATTTATGCAATTCTGTATGTGGGAACAATGAAATTGTTGTCAGCGCATAAAAATGGAATTGGCATGCTGAGTTCAAATTATAACTAAGACAGGTGGGGCACTTTAACTTTAACATGGCAACCAGTCTAGAATGATAAACTCGGAATTCAAAAAAAGCTTCCTATAGGATTCATGATTGTGTGATTTTTTTTTATTCCAGTGAGTGAAATATAAATTTAGATTACACCTCGATGTTAAACCCGATTAATAACACGTTATGCTTTGGTTTAGTGTGTTTATTTATATAAATTCCACCCAAGATATATATATATAATTCAGAAAAGGAAAAAATTGTCTTTCATAGTTTTATCAAATTGCTATGACTCTGTTTACTGCATTTTCGCGATAGATGGCACTATATTGGCGGCCCTTTGTTGAGAATTCCCTCAAAGATCTAAGCGGGCAAGACTAGCGTAGACTAAATGTACGAACGAAATGCTAGCGAGGCAAACCGTCCGAGTATCGGCGCTGGATGACGAGGCGCATGCGTCAGTAAGTCAGATCGAAGCTGGCTGCATAATCAATATGCAAATTTTCTGAAGACTGAAGAGACAAACAATGGATCAGTATTTGCAATAAGACATCGGCAAACGTTCTCCCGTGGTGAGTGATCAGATGGCAAAAGTCCCTGAACACGTTGCAAATGATACGAGTACAGGAGCTTTTCTTAAATTACACCCCATGCGGTACTAATATGTACGACATTCTAGGGCCAATTGACGTGTGCTGATATCTAGATTGTCTCCGACATCCTATACAATGTGTCCTTCGTAGCCAGGCATACGAGCTGATCTCAGTTTTACTTGTTTTTAGTTTGTTGTGCCACGGATCAGGTCTCAGCAACGCGGGAAGAAATATCAGCATATGTTGGATGACTCTGCGTTTCCAGACCGAAAGCAGCTATCTGATACAACTATGCAGCAACGCGTTCGTTGTCATTCACGCGGCTGTATTAAAAAAATATGAAGTTAAAGAGTGAAATTACTATTCCCGACGTTAAACGTTGAAGGTAAACCAGCTTAAATGTACACGAAGAAGAAACGTAACCTAGTTTATATGGCAACACAGTGTCATCTACTGTCAATCAGTTAAATGTCATACGTGATACACGCTTGGGCGATCATGTCTCATTCAAGACATGACTGACTGACAGAAGATTATTCAGCAGTAGGTTGCCATTACTTTCTGCGGTAGACTGGTTACCAGCCAAGGCAATAGAACCATATCTGCTCTATTACTTAAACCATAACTGGAAAGAAAAAGATGGATTAATACCTTTCCCAAGAGTATTTGTGCGTAAGTGAATGCAAGGAATTCAACTGAAATTCGAACTCAGCACCCGATTTGTCGTTACGAGTCGATATGCACTGCACCACAACGCATATCTACTGTAAACTTTCTTTAAACTTGACTAAAAAATGAAGTATTTGTAGATATATGTTTCTATGGACTATATCCTTTGTTTTGCTGTAAATCTCACTACCATTTTTTTCAAGAAGTTTACATAATTAGGCCTTTGAATATTTGTAAAATAGACTTCCTGTAATATAATTTGATTAAATCTTGTTAAAAAGTAATGAAGAATGGATTTATTCAGTTTATATATATATATCTATCTCTCTCTCTCTCTCTCTCTATATATATATATATATATATATATATATATATAAACGAATTGCGTAATAACCCGTTTACAAATGAAGAATATTCAAAAGTTTTACAATATAATTGTATTGAACACTTTTTTTATACAAATGTGTACTGGTCTAATTTTATTATGACCAAAAACTAAATAATTAAACACACACACACACACACACACACACACACACACACACACACACACACATATATATATATATATATATATATATATATAATATCAACAATGTAACCCACAACACGAAATTTATAAAATCGTATATAAGTATAATAATGCAACGACTTTCCAGGGCATTCTAGAACTGCTTGTTGTTTATTCGTATGTTATGCTATAGTTATAAACTATTTAATGCATAAAAAATACAGAAGTAATATTCAATTACATCAGTGGCAAATTAAAAATTAAAATTTCTGAAATATTTTTAATTAGTATTTGTGTTTTTCAAGAACTAAAACACATTTCTTTTATTACTTTTGGAGAAATATACACTACTGTTCATAAGTTTTATCATCTTTTAAATTAGTCCCAGAAGTAATTTTGTATCTTAAATAAAAGAAAATTATTATACATTGTTTAAGAAAATGAGACATGATTTTGTTTTATTAGAAATTCTATGACAAAAGGATAAAAAGCATTTTATCATGAAATTTTACTCTCGTCAAAATATCCTTTTTTCCTCTTGGTTACTGCAGCACACAATTTTGGCATTCCTTTCCAAAGTTTGATAATTGATTTCATTCTTTTTGTAGTAATTCTAAAAGCTCGTTTGCATCTTTTTCACTCTTCTCTAAAGATCAGTCCTTGCTAATTCTAGGGGCAGTTTCAAATTTTTGAGAAATATTGTATATTTTATGAGATAGAAGGTGTAGTGAGTGGTAGATATTTACGTTTGCTTACACCAATGCTTGAAAGTATTCGTTACGACAACAAGCACGCAGAAAATCTCCTATTTAAAACAAATATATTACTTGGGTCCATATCGAAATAGATATTTATTTATGGAGACCATAGCCTCTGGATAAGGTGGAAGTTAATTAGTGTAAGTTGCCAAGGGGAATACTCAAGAAAACATGACGTGCAAAACCATGTAAGAAATAAGTTGTATCCTCCGCCTGACGGCTTAAAAATCTATTACTGCGGCATTTTCGCCGTCTGTCTACATCAGAGCACTTGACGGCGATGGCAGCATCAACAGCATAAAAAATACGGATAAAATAAAACCCATTATGTTAAATATTCTTAGATAAAACAACATTTAGTAACTGGTGTGTCTTCGTCATTGAAGTTGGTAGCCTTTTTAGAAAGTCAAATGTTAAAAAGAACCCGTTTTTGGTTGGTTGCCTCGATTCTCGCTGGAAGTAAAGTTGATCTTTAATGAATACTGTTCCTTCAGCTTGGCAGGAGATAACGACAATCGTAATTTGATTATTTTTACATACCTACCTACATCTATCTATCTATATATATATATATATATATATATATATATATACATGCACACAAGTGCGTATACTGACGCGCACAACTCTCCTATTATCTATCTATCTATCTATCTATCTATCTATTATACACACACTCTTTCATAAAGAGAAAGACAATAGCATCGTCTCAGTTCATTCTCTCTATTACCAGTTATTAAACATCATATGTCGTCGGTAAGTGAAGATATAAATACTGACCTGTGGATATTTTCTTATGTCTTTGTAAGATAGTCGGTAGTAGGTACATCAATATAAATGTTGGCGTCATTTTAGATGGCATATCGATATAAATATTCTACCATTTTCTACGCTATATATATATATATATATATATATATATATATATATGAAATGATTTGTTTGAACATTATTTTTGATCGATACTCATATTTAAGTAGATATTCTGTTTTTAATTAAACAGAATTATATATTTATATCTACTGGCCTGATTATTTACGATAAATTTTTATTACGAAAATGTGTGTCATTCGGCAGGATTTTCGTAATAAACATTTATGGTATATAATCAGGCTAACAGATATAAATATATAATACTGTTTAATTAAAAATAAAATATCTACTTAAATATGAGTATCGATCAAAATAAATGTTCAAACAAATCATTTCAAATTGTCGGTTGTTTATAACCAAGTTTCGTTAATCTTCGTTAATTTCCGTAATATATATATATAAATAAATATAAATATATATATATATATATATAGTGTGTGTGTGTGTGTGTGTGTGTGTGTGTGTGTGTGTGTGTGTGTGTGTGTTTTAGTGCAAAGAATGTCATTTTAAGCAGGTTCATGTTGACTTCCACGTTGCGGGAGGACACGTTGATGGTACCCTCACGCATCTCGACTGATTAGTGTAATGGATAGAAATCCAGCCCCGATAACTGGTGGCATCATAACGGGGTCCTCATGAAATTTCAAGGTCGGAATAAACCTGCCACGTTAAAGTGATAATTTCTTTACACTAAAGTATCAACGCTCTAGTTTCACCTTAATATCGGGCATTTTATAATTAAAATTCTACTCGTCTAAATTACTCTTATCAGTCAAACAACAATCTTGGCACAAAGCATTACCATAACATATATATATATATATATATATATATATATATATATATATCATAATTTATTTAAAGAAAATAATAAGAACTTGTCTTTGCCTAACTGATAAAAAATTATGAACAGATGACAGACAAGTTAATAATAATTGAATACTGTTCCTGCTATCTCTCTCGTGTGTGTATGTGTCTATGTATATATGTATGTGTGCGTGCTTATATATATATGCTTACGGCTACATCCCGCTGAAGCCTGCTGAGTAGCTTGATTGGTGATCGCTTAGGAATACCATGTGCTGTAAGCTCCGATGTGCGGTTGTGTATAATAGATAATGTCTCTTAATTGTTGAGCGAACAGCCGAAATCAGATACTCGTTATGATCTTTATGTACACTTACGCGCAAAATACTCGGTATGAATTAAGACTCTCTGCCCCCTAATTATGGATTAATTATTAAAAAAAAAAAATTTTCTGGCTTTAAATAATCTTCAAAGTTAAGCCGTCTAATATCTCATTCGATAATGAATTGGAGCACTCTAGCTATTGGGCGTGTTCATACGCACTAAAAAGCCTGTCATCTTCTACGGCACGCTCGTGGCCTAGAGGTAGAATCGCCGACTGACGCCAATTCGGTCGGGTTTCATTCCTGGGTTAGGAAGCAACCGGAGTCTAAGACGTACTGATGAGCTGTAATACAGCTATATATATATATACACACACACATCTTTTGTATATCGAGGCAGCAAATAATTTTCTAAACATAGGCTGTTAAATATAAGAGACAATGAATGTCTATTATGTTTAATCATGAGCCGTTCTAAACGTTGTAATTTGGCGTTTAGAATGGCTCATGATTTTAATCATGACATTCATTGTCTCTTATATTTAACAGCATATGTTTAGAAAAAAAATATATATATATTACGGAAATTAACGAATTTTAACGAAATAGGTTATAAACAACCGACAATTTGAAATGAATTGTTTGAACTTTATTTTTTACCGATACTCGTATTTAAGTAGATATTCTGCTTTTAATTAAACAGTATTATATATTTATATCTGCTGGCCTGATTATTTTCGATAAATTTTTATTATGAAAATGTGGGTCATTCGTAATAAATTTTTTTGTAAATAATCAGGCCAGTAGATATAAATATATAATACTGTTTAATTAAAAAAAAACAGAATATCTACTTAAATATGAGTATCGATAAAAAATAATATTCAAACAATTCATTTCATATATATATATATAGTCATCCGCAGAGAAATCTGTTTTGCTGTATCACAACTTATCAGTAAGGTTAGACTCCGATTGCTTTTAACCCAGGATTGAAACCCGACCGATATATATATATATATATATATATATATATATATATATATATATAAAAGGGGCGGCAAACAAACTTTCATTAAAACATATTTCGTTAAAAATGACTAACAAGGTAGATTTATTAACTTTTGATTTAATTTTTCTTGTATTCTTACAAGTTTCCTTTTTGCTGGAGATAATGAATTGAAAATGTTCCATAATCTTCGGCATTCCAATCGATTTCATTTGCTCCACTGGCTATTTTTCGAGAATTTTATTTTCCCATATTGTTTAACGAAACACTCACATATATGTACACGTCATATCAGTCAACTTGATGCTTTGCAAATGCGTTGCCAATGCACGATATGTAATAGAAAACTGGGTGATTGTAATGGTGACAGTGAAATTCTGAATAAGTACATGATAGATACTGAAGTCATCTTAATGAAAATCCAATTCAGGTGGCCATGACATCTTTCTCGAATGAGCAATAGCAGACTTTCAAAACAATTTCTCTTCAGCTAGCTTTTAACAAGCAGGTCATCTTGAAAGCCAATCTTGCGTTACAAATTCCAACACAATCTGAAACGATACAGCATCCCCTTTTATTCTTGGTAAAAGAAAGCGTCTGTCCTGATTTTCCTCCTAAAAATGTTTGAGCGAGGTCGATTTAAATATCGGGGTCAACTGCGTGCAAATATTAAAGAAATTTGGGAGTATGCTGCTTCTCTCAGTTAGAGCCTCAACTGTCTTTGTTACAGCAATAAAGCAGACCTTGAAATACACTTGTGGAAATATTTGGAAATTGATCCTCAACTCTTCAGGTTATATTGAATAAGACTGACAAGTTTCCGCGGTTGAGTTTCATATTTATTTTTTCTTGTAAGCTTATTTTTTTTTTTTTATAAGCGTTTCACCCCGAGCAAGGCATGTCACTGCCACTACTGTGCAGGGGGCTACGTAGAGTGGAGAAAGGCTGATTAAATATAGGAAATAACAGAGGGTGAGTGATAGGCGGGTGAGGATACCGAGAATGAGGGTTGGGTAGATGAGAGTGTTGTGAGAATAGTTGGGAGTTAGTGTGATAGGAGGTGTCTATTGACCCTACATTTAAACACCTGGAGATTGTAACTGTCGGGAAGGCAGAGTTGTGGAAGGGAGTTCCACAGGCGGGAAGCGCGAGAAAAGAAGCTGTTGGAGTAGAATTTACGGTTACATCTTATTTGTTTAACTGTAAAAGGGTGGGACCTAGTTGCTAATCTAGTATCTCGTGTAAATTCGTGCTTAGGCGGCACCAGTGCTCTAAGTTCATCGGAGCAGAAGCCATGAAAGTACTTGTAGAAGAGGCACAGGGAAGATACATCACGCCGGTGTGAGAGCGGCTGCAGCCGGTCTGCCAAGTCAGTATCAACCACGTTACAGATCCTCCTTTGTATTTTGTCAAGAAGCCCAAGGAGAGCAGCAGGGGCACCCGACCAGATATGGCAGCAATATTCAATAATCTCTTTTTCAGACAGAAACTGTTCCGCAGTCATTATCAAGGATGATTTTATTTTTACTTTTTAATGTTTGGGTTGATTCATGTATCTGTAGTTATAGAAATGTTTCATTTTCCAAACATGTTCAGCGTATTCTGGCCGTGTTCATAGTTGATATTATTGAGTGTTGGTTATTTATTTCCTTATTTTCATCAATAATGCTTCCATTATTTTTAAGCCATTTTACGTGTGAATGAGGCTATTATATTTTATTATCAATGAATATGTTCCGGATCGTTTGGTAGCCTTCAAATGAGACCTAATTGAACTACGGTCTGAAAGATGTAAAATAAGTCTTCCCGTTAGGTTTGTTGTAGTATATCTGAAGCTGTTTGGTTAATGTTTCTTTAGTTCGGCCTTGTGTCATACTTAACCGAACTCCCTACAGCTTACAAGATTTATCAGGAATTATTATCAGAACGTTTCATCAGATGGTTGATTGTCGGCAGGTTGGAATATGTGGAATTGTATGGAATAGCGTAAGAAGAATGAAATATACATTTTGCATTTTAGAAGAAAAAATTATTAAAAGAAAAGATTAACACAAGTTGTAGAAGTTAATGTTCAACTGGAAACATTAATAAGAAGTTATGATTAGAGTTTGCAAAAAATGGTCGTAGTAGTAATTGTTGAAAGATATAAGGAAAAAGAGAACAAGGTGCGATCTAACCTTATCTCCGGGTCGATTTGAAGTGGGTTACATTTTAGTTTTTTCGTCTATCGTCTCCCATCTGTGACTCTTGACTGACGCCGAGGTCATTTATATAGTCTTTTTGAATTTAGCACTGGATCGCTAAGTCCTCAAGTCTTGCAAGTCGCTCCCATTGGTCAAAAATCATTTTAAGAAATACTTGCGAAATCTGGGTTCGACTTTTCTTTAAGCACATGGTCAATCCTTTTTCTATTTGGGAAAACCAGGATTTCACACATCGTTGTGAATTTTTGTAAAAGTGAAGAAGAGAGTTGATTTTAATTAATTTCTTGTCCGCTACATATCCAATATTATTTATGAATCTGAATGGATCAGGAAAACATTTTTAAGGGTATGTAAGAATTTGTAAATAATATTGCTTCTTTGTAATTTCAATTTTGCAGTTGAGTTATAATTGACGATAAGCTGAGCAAAACTGAAGGTGAAACAAACGCTAGTTAATAACGGTTTTCCAAATCATCTTATAGACCACCATATTAGACTTTTCCTTTTTGAGATAACTAATAGCAACACTTAACCATATAGAAAAAAACAATGACATTAACATTTTCTATAAAAACCAAATGCACGGTAACTGTGAGCAAAATGAATCTTCAGTAAAAACTTTATACAAAAATATACAACTCCAGTCGACATTAACAAGAAAATTATCTACTAACGCCGCTAAAATCTTCGTCAATAATAACTCACCTGCAAGATTTAAGTTAGAGAAAACCAATATCAATATTCATAAATGATCATATTGGATATACTAAAACAGGCCTAACAAGAAGACTCGCGTCTTTCCGACTATAGCTCAGTTAGGTTTAATGTAAATATATATGGAGATCTAAAAAACCCTATCCGGAACGGAATATATTCGTTGATACTATAAATATAATAGTATCATCTACGTGTAAAAAGGCTAAAAATAATAAAATAAAATAATTATAGTGTTGTTAATTCAAATAAACAGCACTTAATAATGTCAACTATGAATACCACCACAATGTATTGACTGTGTTGGGAGCATAAAACAATTTATACATTCAGTTAGAAGTAAAAATATTATCCTTCATTTAAAGTACAGCCGAAAGCCCGTGTCGGTCGTTTAATAATGAAACTTGTATTAAACAGGGATTGCTGCCCAAAAACAGATACATGTTTATATATACATAATTACAAAAAGTGAAAGAACACGTTCACGCATTTACTTTTATCAAGAGTGCTCTATACAGAGTAGAGCTTAATATTGTAATTTTGTTATTACAATGGTTTATGAAAGCATAATATCACTACACAAAAATGTTCATGTTTCAGAAAAACTGTTCCTCTTCAGGTGATATGTTAAAATAAATTGTGAAAACGATATATTTTTGAAAATGTAAAATGAAATATTAAATCTCCATGGTTACATAATTCTAAACTTTGATTGAACAATTTTGACGCACCTAAATGTACTACTCCCTAAGTTTCTAAATAACCAAAGATTCATCTTACATTTTCAAAAATACATTGTTTTCACCATTTATTTTAACATATCAACTGAAGAGGAACAGTTTTGTTCTGAAACATGAAAATTTTTATGTAGTAATATTATAGTTTTATACAAAATTACAATATATATATATATATATATATATATATATATATATATATATATATATATGTTTGATCTGTTGTTGCAAGCGTTTCCAAAACGTTGATTTGTAGTCGGAGAATTACTTGTGGTTCTCTTTTTAGACTATGCCTCTCTAAATGTTAAGCCATTTCGTGTGCATCTAAACAAAGTAGTTTACCAAATACTGATGAAAAAATAATATAAATAAAAATATAAACACTTATTCTATCAGAGTGGAACAATATCACCAGAGCGTACAACTTACTGCCACAAGAAGAAAAATTGATATTTTCTCGACAAAAACAAGCTAGGATGAGGCACAATGATGATCTAATGCAGGTTGTCGTCCATAAGAAGAAATTGGCCAATCTCCATAACTACTGTCACGCTAGCTTCAGTATTCACTAACCTTCGATCTTTAGTGGAATGAGGAAAGACTTTTTACGGGTTTGTAATCTTTGGGGTAAACTGCGAGAGAAGCAGAATACCTTGATCCAGCCAGAAGTTTCAGAAAAGAAGCAATACTTTCTTTTCGATGATCCATGTTTTTATTTATTTATTTATTTATATACTTTTTGCAGAACTCCGCATTTACAAAGTTCGCAAATGTAATATAGTTCAGTTGATATCAAGAGGTGAATTGCGGACTGGATCTGTCAACATCGAACAAGTCAGTTAAGTGCCATACATGATACACGCTCTCGGCGATCACGTCTCGAAATTGACATGACCGACTGGGCAGAAGATTAGCCCGCAGTAGATTACCATTGCTTTCTGCGGTATACTAGTTCCCGACTAAGGCTATAAAACCCAGTCTGTCCTATAATTTAACCCATAACTGGATTGAAGAGACGGATTTAATACCTTTCCCAAGGGTATTTTTGCGTAAGTGAATACAAGGAATTCAACTGGAATTCGAGCGCGGCTCTCCGATTTGTCGTCCCGAGTCGATATCCACTGTACCACAGCGCACATCGAAGAGGTACGCTTATTTAATATCTGAGAATCGTTTTAACAAAGGATTGAAATGCATGACGCGCATGGGAATAGCAACAAATGCAATCTAAAAGTAAAGATACACAAAAAACGTTAGAAACCCAGGAAAGATTGCTGAACCATTATGCAATATCATTTTTTTATATAGCAGTGAATACTGGACTATATCCGCACACAAATATGTAGAGAAAATTGGCAACAGAAAGAAATGTGATTTTGCAGAAAGGTACTGAGATTATCATGTATGGTTCTCGTAGCAACGAAACACTTATGAAAAAGAAAACATAGATTCAGAAAACTTCTTGAACACATCGAGGAAGTAAGGTTGAAGAATTTGATACCTTCGCAACATATTGAAGGAATAAGAACAGATAAAGCAGCTGACCACCTATCCGATGAGATCTGTGAAAGGATGGCGGAACGGGAGATGGTATGGATATCAAAGATTTAGCCCTGACTAAAAATTAAAAGGGAGATAAGTTTGTGGAGAGCTATGATACCCTCGTCCTGAGATAAAATATACCTATTGCTATAATTGCAGTATATACATTATTCAGACCAGTGTCCTCATCTTTGTTGCCATTTGTACAACGTTTCGGTCATTGTACGTTCCGGCCTTCTTCAGTTGTTAGGAATTTCGAAAAGAACCCTTTATTATAAACACTGGGGTATATCATCTCAGTCCCTTGCGTAGAGCATCTTCTGGTAGTCTCGAGTTATTTCCCTCTAACCCTGTAAGTTAATTGTTCACCACTGCTGTAGCCTGATCTTGAACTCACAACTCTTTTGATCAAGTCACAGGAACTAACCAACGTCTATATCTACTCGGCAAAAGATTACTTTAGTAGATTGCTATTAATTTCTGCGGTAGACTGGTTGCCAGCAAAGATTATAGAACCCAATCTGCCCTGTTATTTAACCCATAACTAGAGGGAACAAACAGATTAATACCTTTCCCAGGGGTATTTGAGCGTAAGTGAATGCAAGGAATTCAACCGGGATTCAAAATTAGCTCCCCGATTTCTCTTTCCGAGCCGATAGCCACTGCACCACAACGCACATCCAGTATAGGTATAGAAATGACGCTAAATGGCATTTTCACAGTAATGTTGATCGCTTGGTGGTGTCCCTATTCTTTCTCATTAAAATGTGACCGGTTGCCCTCTGCTTGGCTATGATCACTGTCGTCCAAGACGGATCGCATTTCCCAGGCGAAATATTTCCATCTATCCTGATAGTTACCTATAGGCGGGGAAGAAACGAATTCATGCCTTTCGCAAGAACATACACTGTAAGCGTAAATCAATTATTCCAGATGGAGTTTGTTTCTCTTTTAGGTCGATGACCATAAACCAACTCAAATTTTCTATAAATTGCTCAGCCAAATATCAGTTTTCTTTTTAATATTAAAATTCTTTTGTCCTATCAAAACTATAGGAACAATAGTTCTCCAAACTGTTACTTTATATTATTCGACCTGCTATTACTTTAAGTAAAGATAAGGTATATTTACGTTACCGTCTCCAAATACAGTGGAACTTCTACTTACGAAAGGCTATACATACGAAATTTTTAGGTTACGAAACACCTCTTCGGAAAAATATTGCCTCTTATTACGAAAGAAATTTCAGAATACGAAAGGCAAAAAATTCAAAATACGCGCTGCTACTCGCAGCTGTCAAAGTCCACCTCATTGCCTCCTCGTCTCTCACTCACCCCACTCATCGTTGTCTTCGCACAGTCGCCCAACCTCAAAGGTAAATGTGTTTTTTATTCTTTACTTTATTCTTTGTTCTTTATTCTTTACATTATGTGCAACTCTCATTTTTATGTTTATTGTGCAGTAATCTAATTCTAACTTGTATTTGATACAGATTTTGATGCATTTTTATAATTTATAAAAAATTTATGTCCGAATTTTGGAACCGATTAGTGCATTTATGGGGTAAAAAGCGTCTCTACTTACGAAAATTTCATGCTATGAAACGACTTCCAGAACAAATTAAGTAGAGGTTCCACTGTATTGGATTCCAGTTTTCCTTTTCATAAACGAATTGAGACCTAGTATTTGAAAGCCAAATTTATTATTTAATTATTTTATTATTAATAGCTGGTCGGGAGAAAAGACGGGTTCATGTTTTGTTTTTGTTTTTCCCCAAATGCATTTATGCAATAAGAGAACGCAACAAACGAGGACTGAATTTGAACTTGGTTCGCCGATTCCATTTTCTGCACTGATAAGATCAGCATTTTTTATTTTTATTTTTAATATTCATGATACAAGCTTTCTAACATCGGCACCGTCTTGGGTAACTGGAGAGGGGCGAGAATTCTGTTTCTCGCGTTTACGCATCCTTTGTGCTTTTGCAAAATGAGTCGTCAGAATACTGCTAATTTCCTAAAAACGAGTGGATGACGATGTGTTTATTATGTATATTTATTGAATTCTACGGAATTGTTGCACATCATTATCGCATTTTTGAATTATCGCACTTATTTACCCGACTAATTGTAATGGAATCAGATATAAGTAAACATAATTGTCATCCTTTTATCGAAAACAATGTCCAACATTAATGATGAATGATAGAAAAATTATAAATGAAGATGAATATTCGACACTCAACCAAACATTTAGTTGCTTCTAATAGCAGCAATTACAGACAATACAAGTTTCAAATTGAATAATTACGCATGTATGTGCGTAGACTTTTCGCAATATTAATCTCATGTAGGCTTATTAATGAAATTCTGTCGCCTAGTACGCGTGTTGTCTCTTTGTATCTCTAAGTACACATACCTCACTATCTATATGTCAGTGTGCGTGTCTTTCTCTCTCTCTCTCTCTCTCTCTCTCTCTCTCTATATATATATATATATATATATATATATATATATATGTATATAGAAAAAGAGGACTCTCTCTCTCTCTATATATATATATATAAAGGTATGTATGCATGCCTGTATATTTGTAGAAAGAGAAAACACGTTTCTCATTCTTTCATATATATATATATATATATATATATATATATATATAGAGAGAGAGAGAGAGATAGAAAGTTATATATATGTATATAGAGAAAGAAAAATTCTATATATGTAGACGTGTGTATATATATATATATATATATATATATATATATATATACATAATATGAATTTTGATTTGTTCCACATTATTATTTTTTAATGTTAAACAAAGAAAATTTCAAATATGTCGGTTAATGCCAAATTCGTAGATTTGTTAAATTCCGTCATCTCACTCACTCACTCACTCACTCACTCACTCACTCACTCACTCACTCACTCACAATAAAATATCCATGTTTCTTTTTATCTCTAGTAATATACACCATACCGGATCTTCCATATGTTTAACCATAAATCATCCCGCAATAGCGTGTTCTTAATCTCTCTTTACGTAACTGTCTATTTATATATCAGAGCCTTTTAATGTTGTCATATAATATTTAAATCCGCCGGCAGACTTACCCACTAAAATCAAATTCACGTCAATGGCTAGGTCAAACACTCTTTGACTATTTCAGGAGTAGGCTGAAATTTCATTGCCACCGCCACCAGAGGAGAGAGGTTGATGATCCCTATGTTGGAAGCTGCTGCTATTATTATTATTATTATTATTATTATTATTATTATTACTGGAATATGCGTTGTGGGGCAGTGAATATGGGCTCGGAACAAGAAATCACTTACGCGCAAATACCATTGGGAAAGGTATTAATCCGTCTCTTCCTTCTAGTTATGGGTTAAATAACAGGGTGGATTGGTTTCTAAAGGCTTGGCTGGCAACCACTTTACTGCAGTATGTAATGGCAACCTACTGCGTTATAATCTTCTGCTCAGTCAGTTATGTCTCTTTCGAAACATGATCGCCCAAACAGTACCACATATGGCACTTAAATAACTGATCATTGTTACTAATATTATAATAATTAGTAGTATTAGTACACTATCACTATTATTAATATACGACAGCTATGAACATTTTGACCAAAAATATCTACGTAGGAAAGATTTTAGCAACCTACCGAATAGTTTTTTTTTTTTTTCAAATGAAGTAAAAACATCACACAACACTAGAGTTTCAGGTCGTTGTATTTCCTAAAACACTCATAAAAGATTCACACTAAATATACGCCGTGCAATTTACCTAACATGACTTGATCTATGTAGCTTGCACAAAGGAAAAAATAAATGACTCGGTAGATACAGAAACGATGTCAGGCACAAAAATATACCAACGGATATTGTAGAAAATTTTATTACAATTGACTGTAGTTTTGGAAAAGATCTTAGGTGCATATTATGAAAAAACTAACAGTATAGCCCGACGTTGCTCGGTTGTAATGAAAGCTTTAAAACTAATCTATAGTCCTGGAGATCAGACTCAGCCAAACAAATATTTGTGTGAAGTTTGGTGAGAATCGGATAAAAATTGTAGATTTTTATAAAGAACATACAGACAGATAAACAGACACACACACAAACATCTTGCCTTTTATATATATATATATATATATATATATATATATATATTATCGATTTTCTGCACTATTGTAAGAACTGCAACCTTGAAACTTCTGAATATCGTTTCTTATGTCTTTGTCTATGAGTCTATCAAATTTGATTAAAATCGGACCACTCCTTCTATAACCCGATTTTTTAGATTATCGATTTTCGATATTTATCGGGGGTACCTCGACACAAAACCTAGCTAAAACACTCGCAGACGCTTCTAGTACAACTGTGTAAATTTTCAAGAAAATCGGTTCAGCCGTTTCGGAATCTATAGGTAACGGACACACACACAGACACATACACACAAACACACAGACAAAGTTCCATTTATAAATAAGTTTAGATATTCAGCATTTACTGACGTCGACACTCAAAACGCATAAGTATGGTTATGCAAGCAAATTACTAAAATCCCGGCCCGGGGGAATGAACAGAATGGCAGGAGAGTTCCATAAATTTTATACTAAACTCTTTGATTATAAACTAACGGAAAATTTCAAGAAACACGAGATTACCATCACATTAAGCACGTTAAAATTGCTTACCTTCAGGCTAACGGTTTATTCGCATTCATTATATATACGGCCGTGTTTTCATTACAAAACAAGTAATGTTTGCACAAAAACACACTTTTTTGCATATATTTATACTTCTAAAAAATGTTTAAATATAACTTGAGGACATTCTATTGAAATGTTGTTTAACCTTTTGTCATACACTGCTTTTTTTTCTTTATCTTTTCTTAAGTATCGCTTATCTCTTTCCTCATGAAAAAATATTGGGATTTTTACGTCAATCATTTTCTTTATTATTACTTTTATCCTTATTATTCCAGGAAATGATCACACATGAATGAGTGTAGTTTAAAAAATAAGTATTTGTCTGTATTTCTGAGAGGAGATAGTATTTACATTATTCGGACTATTGTCCTCATCTTTGTGGCCATTTGTACGACCTTTTGGCTGTTTTACGTTCCCGCCTTCTTCAGGTGCTAGGAATTTCAAACAGAACCCTTTATTACAATCATTGGGGTATATCATTCTCATTCCTTGCGTAAAGCCTCGATTGGAAGTCATGAGTTATCTCCCTCTAACCCTGCAATTTAATTTTTCCCCACTGCTGTTACCTTGTATTGAACTCACAACTCTAAGAGTCAAGTCAGGACTTAACCAACGTCAATATCCACTACATGTGTCCTTAAGTGGATATAGACGTTGGTTAGTTCCTGACTTAACTCTTGGAGTTGTGAGTTCAATAACAGACTACAAGAAACGTCGTACAAATGGCAATAACGATGAGGACAATAGTCAATGGCAACAAAGATGAGGAAAATTTTCCGAATAATGTAGAATGCTGTAAAAAAAAAACAAGTGCTAACGATAACCAGATGCTATAGCAATTCTATGTGATGTTTCCTTTCAGAACGTTGGCGATCATATATCTCCAGAATATCCCGTCTTTATGTAGCTCTCAATAAATGTTGTCTTTTCGCCACCAATCTTGCTACAGCATCCATTCACTCAGTATCGAGAGTAGTTTATCCGTTTTCCTCTGCCTTTCATTCAGTCTTTTCTGTGAGTATCAAATTTTTTCAAACCGTATTTCCTTATGATATGTCCTACAAACTTTAGTCTCTCTTTCAGATTTTAAATATGAAATTTCAATTTGTTTCCATAACTTCGTCGTTACTCGCATGTCCAGAAGAAAGAGAAGAAAGCTGCATTCACCCTAGTCGGGTGGAGCAGGCTTCCTCCCCGATGGCGGAAGATTCATTAAGTTTAGTTCAAGGGCAGGGTCCCAAGTACTACCCTGATATTTAACCCATAACTGTAGGGAAGAGACGGATTAATACTTTCTCAAGAGTACCAGCGCGTAAGTGAATGGAGGGCATTCAGCTGGAATTCGAAATCGGCTCACCGATTTTTCTTTCCGAGCCGATATCCACTGCACCACAGCGCACATCCGTCACTAAACGCTTACAGCACCTGGTATTCCCAAGTACTGACCAGGCTCAACGTTGCTTAACTTCGGTGATCGAACGGGAACCGGTGTATTCAACGTGATATGACCGTAAGCATGTCCGGTCTATGTTATTATCAGTATGCTTTTGTAGAACTACATCATTTGCCTCAAATCGCTTGTGAGGAGAATGTCTAACCTTCCTTAACATATGCGAGGACTGATATTACATGACAGCTTAGTACTATTTTCTTTTAATAGGCTGTATATTATCTTTGGAATGTGCGTGTGGTGGAGTTCGTTAGAATGTTAGAACTCCCCATCATGTCGATTTGTCAAGAAGGGGATTTCTTGATAACTCCTAACTGAGGAAGCGATCTTACCTTGCAGCACTAAAATATCTGAAAACCATACCACAATTTGCCCGAAATGTCCCACATGAAAGTAAGAAAATCTGTTTATAAATCGTCGATGGTAGTCTTAACACAAAATCTTAAGTCCTCATGATTGAGGTTACAGCCTTGTTCAACCACTTATGCGATCTCAGAAATTGTAACTGTTGTCCGCATAATATAGATTCATGTGAGTTAGGGAGAATATAAAAAAAAAACACTGAAATGGGTATATAGCCATTCTATAGAGTTTCTGGTGTGATTGATGCCCCCGATTCTCTTTCGGGTTTAACACAGGCCTGTATTCTTGAATAATTCTGATCACACTGATTTTGTATATAACTCTTTTTCTAGATTATGCTAAGTTTCACGCAATATGAGTGGATAGACTAAATGGATAAATTAGGCGTCATATGCATATTCAGTAGAAGACAATTCTGACAAACTTTGCTACGAGAAAAGATGCTGAATATCCTACCGAGCATATTGAGTAACATCAGCATTGTGTGAGTTGGTAATTCTCTACTGGAACATCAGAACACCTCTCTGTGAAAGGAATGGTGAAACACGTTAAATGGTGTGTTCAAAATTGATTCCACTTAACAAATTTTGGTTGAGGGGCCAGCTAAACAAATTTTAATTTATAAATAATCCAAAATAGTATCTGTAATGCAATCGATCCTGATCTGACATCTCTACTTCAGTCACTTTCACACCGATGGTGTATGACTTCCTTCTATCTTTCTGTCTTTTCTACAAATATTTTATAGCAACTACTCTAATGGTCATTTTTATCTGTTAACTCGATCGCATGAATTTAAACTTGCTACTAAATTGGCATTTAGGTCCCACCATTTTGAGGAAAAAGTTAAATGTGGCTTCCACTTCTACTCTACAGGCTCTTTTCTCGCACTTTCATTTCTGTAGAACACTATTCCGTTTACTTGAGTTAGTCAGTTAAATGTCATACAAGATACAAGCTTGGTGGATCATGTCACAAAAGAAACATGACTAACTCATCGCTGGAAAGAGAAGCGACGGAGTAATATCTTTCTCGTGGGTATTTGAGCGTAAGAAAATGCAACGTTTACTTATTTCTTGGATGGCTACAATATTCAAAAATTTGAATGCAACGTCAATCACCATTTTCTATCTACTTGAATCTCATCCATGTTCTTTCCTCAAACTCCCTTACAATCGGATTTCTGGAACCAGACTTCGTCTTCATTGCCATATTTCTGACGTTTCAGATGTTGTACGCTCCGACCTTCTTCAGGTGATTAGAATTTCAAAGAGAACCTATTATTTTATCTACTTATTATTTATTTGACTGGGTTTTTCCGCATATTATATATACAAATCCTATATCATCCATCAACTAACTAAAACACACAAAGTAAAATTACACACCCGCAAAACCGGATCAAAACGACTATAATTATTCTGGAAAAACCCAACTAAAACAAAGTAAAATTGCACATCCAAAAAAGTGGATTTAAACAACTAAAATAATTTTGGAAAAATCCAGATCAAAGCAAAATTCACAAGTCAGTGTGAAATGCAACATTCTGGATCCTGATTGGATAAGAAATAGAAAATTGATATATGACGTATTTTCACACCTAGAAGTGAAAATACTCGCTGGAGCCGGTCACATGACATTCACTACTTAGGAACATTCCGTGACCGGTCAAGAGCAGTCAGAATGGGATCGGTATCTGATAGCATCTCACCACAGTGTAAGATAGAAATTTAAGCTGACTCGGTTGTCTTTTCTTCCAATTTTCCTTTTCTTCATTTTCACTACATGCCGCCAAAGAGAGCAGCGGCAACAACAACAACAATAACCCGACACTCTTAGTAGTATTTCTTTATTTCTTCTTTCTCACCCTGTCGCTAACCTGCCGAAAAAAGGAAAGGAACTTAAGACTTTACATTCTGCTACTATCAGTATACGCTCCGAGACACTTAGCTACTTACTACTATCAAACCATGAACTCTAAACTTCTGTAGTTAATTAAATACTTACATTTCTCTTTCAACAATTTTCACTACAAAACTGCATGCATTTTCCTAATGAAAATTTTTCTTCTCACAAATATGTTATAGTGTTCATTTAACAAATTTCACTTATATTTTTTCTTACACTTTTGTTATACTGTTAATAAAGCTTTGCTTTAATGTACAAACAAAACATTTTATCTGTCTCAATATTTTTTCAACCTTCTGATATTTAAATTGTAGGGAAATTGGACGTGTTTAGCACAAGGCTAATTTACAAAGCCTCACCGAGGCCCCTACAATATCATGCCACCTCTGGATGCATCAGTTATCACTCTTAAATCAATTGTCTTCGTTTTTGTTTACTTCTGCTGTAGCCATGTATAGAAGTCACAACTGTTTAGGTGATGTCATTGGATTCAAACAACCCTAAGCTGTGTTTCATTGACAAACGTCGGGAACATGACAATTCAGTCGAAGACAACATTCTGAACAATGTAAATAGTGTAAATAATTACACTACCTAATCTCAGCAAAATCGACAAAACCAGTTTAGTCTGCATAAAACCAGCAACACTCTAGTTGCCTCCAAATTTAGTTTACCATAATGCAAACAGTTTCATTAATTAGCATTTAGTCGTGTTTCTAAGACCAAAAAAGTAATAGTAATAGTTGCGTTATTGAAAAACTTAATATGTGTTTTGGTTGAATCTTAACAAGAACTATTGAAAATTGGTTTTGTTTTCTGTTAACATTTTTTATGGATACAATTCAAAGACTTCTTTTTTATTATGTGTGTGTATTCTGTTCATTCATGTGCACCCGCCTCAAAACAAAATCAAATTTGTTTTATTTGATTCAGAATATTTTACACATATTTAAAAGATCGTTATTCTTCTTCTAATTTTTGTAGGCAACGATTTTGATCTATTAATTTGACTTGACGGTAGATTTTCTGCTGGGTAAATGGAACATATTTGCCAAAAAGGGAGATAATCGTCGATATAATGTTGACAAAAGATAGCTGATGATGACAAAGAGAAATGTAATAATCTTATTATACAAAAGCCAGTTATTACATTTCATTTGTGGCTTGGTTCGATCATATTCCACCTAATTAATGAAATTAAGTGAAACTTGCCTTGATTTAAACCTCGAAACAGGAAACGGATAAGCTGTTAACATACTAATACGGCAGCTGAAATATTTGTGTAAAAATATAATAAATGCAAACATGAAAAAAAAGAATTCAGTATTCAAAAGAATACAATATTTATTTTTGTGGGTAGCTGTGGTGCAGTGGTTATATGCTCGGAACAAGAAATCGTACAGCCGAGATCGAAATCCAATTGAATTCGTTGTAATCACTTGCGCGCAAATACCCTTGGTAATGGTATTAATCTGTCCCTTCTCTCTTCAGTTATGGGTTAAATAACAGGACAGATTGGTTTCTGTAGCCTTGGTTAGCAACCAGTCTAATTAATGGCAACTTACTGTAGTAAAATTGTCTGCCTAGTCATGTCTCTTTCGATACATGATCACCAAAGTGAGTATCCCGTATGGCACTTAACTGACTGACTGAATTATTCAGTGATGGGGATACCATGGACCGAACGGGTGATCAACAACAAAGTTTTGGAAAGGGTCGACACGAAACGGAAACTGATACTTAACATGAGGAAAATACAGTTGAAGTTTCGGGGACATGTAACGAGGAAAGAGGTATTGAAGAATCTAATGCTCACAGGACGGATAGAGAGAAGAGACAAAAGAAAGCAACGCGTGACATACTACATGGAATTCAGTAGATGAATAACGGAGCTGGCAGTTTAGGATAACAGAAGAGGTATTAAGAGCTACAAGGGGTAGGAAGATGTGAAAGGCCATGATCGCCTACGTTCAGAAGAGACACGCCACATAGAAGAAGAATAATTCAAAAGAGTTATTTTTTCAAAATATTCTTTAAGTTATTACGTAAAAAGGCTGCAAAAAGGAAAAAAACTAATTTTTTTTTTTTCCTTGTCTGTTATATTTAACAAAATATGTTTAAAAGACAGGTTACTCCAAAAATATATAAAATCTTTTGAAACCGTTTTTTGGTCGGTGTTATTTTTATATAAACATTGTTTCTGTAATCGACTACTAGCAAAACGAACAAAAACAGACACAGTACACAAATGCCGGCCCATTGCTATAAATATAGAAAAATATTTTTAATATCAAAGTCCAAATAAAAAAAAAATATCTCACATTTATTGCATTGTGGGATATTGAAAAACATAGTGGCGATAAAAACCGGAGCAAAAGCTGAAAAAAAAACAAAAAACAAAAAAAAAAAACAATACCGGTCCATTTTTATAAAATAGAAAACTGTTTTTCATTTTTTTTCTACTAAAACCTATATGTTTCCATGTCATTTTATGTATTATTTCTTATACAGAAATGCGTATTCATCATTGCAATCTTGTCTAATTGTTAATGCCACACTTTTTAAACAAAAGAATTATGGTAATCTTATGATGTAAAATACGTCTGAACAATGAACAAAACGCACTTTCATGTGCTAAGTGGACAGGGGTTGGAAATACAAAACTGACAAATCAGAAAGACAGATTGGTCGACAGACGCCCTTAAACAACCTATAAACTTTTTTTTTAAATCAGAGACTATAGCACAACCTCACCCCACTGAGTATTGAATATTATTACCAACAATAATAATAAAGAGGAATTGTTCTAACAGCATCAGTCCCGACCAAGATAATTCGGATCATATTCGGATTATTCAGTCATAAAACGTTTCGGTGATTTTGTCTTTTTCGTAAAGCAGACGACAATTTAGGGTTTCTCGTTTGCGGCAAAGTGACGTGCCTCTTTGCTGCACTTGTAGGGTTGATGTTCATCTGTTTTACTTCTTCATGGCTTCTCTTCTCTTTTATATTTGTCTTTCTTTCTTCTACCACTTATCATCACCATTGACATTAATAATCTTTCTCCTTTCTGTCCCTCTTTTTATTTTTTTGTCTCGCTTTCATTCTTTTCTTATCCATTTTGTTTCTTTTCTCTCTTGTTTCTCAAATATTCACACATTTGAAGCTCTGATAAAACGGGAGAAATTGGTCCAGATGCAGAATTTGGCATGTGTTTATGGAGGAAGGGCAGAGAAAAAATTTATATGATCTTAGTCTATTTCTCTATCTTTGCTGTTGTGAGCCATATACACACGAAAGCACACATGTCCACATACACAAGACTCATACAGACAGGATAAAAGAAACTAGACACATCTACTTACAAAACGAGATCTTTTATTTGGCGATTTAAATACAGTTAACAAATATTACGTAATCAATATTCTTTTCTTAAACAGATTTTGAAATTGTGGCTCATTTGAATATGAATTTTATCAAAATTGCGATTTTATTTTCCTGGAATATCTAACAATGTATTCAAAACAGTTAATAAATTTTAGAATCTCGTTTGAACTGATTTTATATTTCTCTACTTTAAATAGAACAGGCGTGCTAAATTTATAGTAAAATTAAAGGTATCAGATACTGGGACTTGCTTGCTTCTTTTTAACCTGCTATTTTCTACCTGGAAATAGAGGAACATTTTAAGTTCCATTTGATATGGTCTGTTTTTAATGCTTTCTTAAGAAAGGCAATGGCGCCAGTAATACGCAAGGAGTTACTGAGCGTGAAAGAATATCAAAGAATAAGATTATTAAGGACCGAGAACAATAAAAGAAAAAAAGACAGAAAATAATGACTGACATTGGATTTAAATTTTTGTAGACCAAAATGGACTGGAATACAAGAAACCAGAAGAGAGTCACTAGGACCACGCTTAAATTCATATAGACTAGGCACCATTTGTGGTGCAGTGGATATCGGCTCGGAACTAGAAATCGGGGAGCCGAGTTCGAATTCCAGTTGAATTCATTGCATTCACTTACGCGCAAATACCCTTGGGAAAGGTATTAATCCGTCTCTCGCCTTCCAGCTATGGAAGGAAAAGACGGATTAATACTATTAATAACAGGACATTAATTATTAATTATTATTAACAGGACAGATTGGGTTCTACAGATTAATTATTAATAACAGGACAGATTGGGTTCTATAGCCTTGGCTGGCAACCAGTCTGCCGCAGAAAACAATGGCAACCTACTGTGGGATAATCTTCTGCCCAGTGAGTCATGTCTCTTACGAGACATGATCGCCCAAGCGTGTTTCACGTATGGCAGTTAACTAACTGACTGAACAAAGAGCGGTACTACCCAGTAAGGTAGAATACCGGCACTGGTGTTCGAACCATCGTCTGCTTGTTTTCAGGAAACAAAAAGTTTTATAAATAATACTACGCATGTTCAAATAGTGGGATCGGATCGTTATAATATAATTATATGGTGCCAGTCCCTGGTTCACTGGGAAGATCTTTTAGGTCAATGGTGACTGGGCTTAGAATGAATGACATCTTCTCCTCATGTTTAGTACCGATAGTCTCAAAATGGGGTAGGTGGCACAGCGTTCCCAAAATGCCAAAAGCTAACTCAATATTTTAAGCGGCCCAATAAGGATTAATTTTTATAAGGTCAGTTAGTATACGCGATACGAATTGGAGGTATCAAAACCAAGTAGGTACAGAAATGTCGTAGGTCCCATAACAGAAGATTAAAATGTAACATGTAAATCCAGGAACGCACTAAAATAGCGAAATATACTTTCTTAAATATTTTTCAATTTTTGAAACTGGAGAATTTCTTACAATCAAATACAATATTGCTGAATTGATGTATGATGTTAATACAGTTTTATGGCAAGTAATGCTGGAAGATTTTCTCGCCTTTTAAGAAGAGACTTGAGGAAACATCGACGTTATTCTATAGAAGGGGAATGTTAATACAGTAAAGGCAACATGGGACTAAGACGTCTTAGAGAAAAATAAATAAAAAAGGGCCATTGATATTCAAATCAGAAATTTCTGGAACACATAAGGAAAAAGTTTGTGGAGAAATCGACACTCAATGGGCATGCTGAAAACAAGAGGAACAAAATGATACATTGAGTAATCACTCTAACGAGTTTGTATAATGGGATGGTAGAAAAGGGCCTGATAGGAGTTTGAGTTTTGTTTAACGGCATATCAACACCTCGATGGGTTATTTAATACCAAAAAGGTGGGGTTTCAGGTTTTATTTCCTTTTTAATGTTCGGTTATAGTGAGAAGGTTGATTTAGTCAAATTTTAATGACATTTTTCGTTTTTATTTTTATTTGAGAAAATTGAAAGCGTATTCTAATTTGTATTCAAAAATGCTTTCTGACAATAATTTTATGCTTTCAAAAATGTGTTGTGGTAATAATTTTTCTCCAAAATGTATATTTTTCTAGAAAAGTCTATTCTTATTTATATATTTCTATAAAAGTGTATTTTTATACTTTCATAGTGTTTTGGCCCCAGTTTGGGGGTTAACTATTTTTCCCATAGCTCGGACCCTAACAGGTGCTACCACTCCGGGTCAGAGTAGACCTGGGAAAAACAGAAATTAAGAGGTGGTCCCATGCTCCTCACAAACTCGCAATTAGAGGCCTTGCTGCCAGATGCAGTTTACCGTCATGCACAGGACCACGACTGGAAGGATAAGTAAGGGGATAAATATTAGAGCTACAAAACATAGAAAATTTGTGGAGAAAGGTGATCGATAAAACACTCTGAAATGTTTGGAGTCTTAGTGCAGAGTGCCATTTTCAAATTTCTGCCAGAGTGAATGTCGTCATGAAGCTCTTATTGCCACAGACGGTGCCCAACTGACTTGGGCTACGGTACAGTCGATAAAATATAAAAACAAACAACGCTCATGAGAGAGATTAAGAAAATATAAAATGGCGACAATTTACCTATCGTGACCTGTACAAGACTAAATTCTCCGATAATACCGTTAAGCTGAAAACGTATTTTTTTTTCTGACATTTTTTCTGTCGATTACCATGTGCTATATATATATATATATATATATATATATATATATATATATATATATATATGCACCACGATTTTGCGTGCATACTATTTATGTATAAAGGTGAGTACACATTTTTTCTTATTGATACACTCTATAACTCCTGATTCTTTCATTCTCTCTCTCTCTCTCTCTCTCACACACACACACACACTACCTCTGTGTGCACGTGTTTGTTCAAATTACAGACTCCTAAGCCCTTTTTTCCCTTATTCTTGTATCGTTACTCCCCTTACTTTTCAAGAGAAGGCATGATTATCAGTCGCGTTAAATATCCCCAGGAAATCTAGGCAACATTTGTAGGACTTGGCTCGCCTGTGACCCCTGACTGATTATAAAGTGTCATCCACCCTCCAAAGATGGGGAAATTGGTTAGAGGATCACTCGGTTATCTCGAAGACTATGGCGTTTTACCTGCGCTGTCGCCGCCGGCACGATTTTGCTTCCAGTTTTCCGATTCAACCCATTCGTCATTCTTTATTCACGTGTTTTTAAAATCCACCTTTGGACCTACCGAGTGTGCGTTCACAGGGCGGATAAATCGCATGAATTGATAATGCACTGTGTTGGTCCGTTTACGAGTATTTAACTGTGTGCATAAAATGTACTTCTCGCTGTCTATTTAGGGTGAAGATTTCTGCATGCGTCCAAATCAGTAGAGGCTTATCAATATTGTGTGTAGAATGTGTAAACAACAGTAAATGCGATTTTCGGGGCAAGTCAGTCCCTTTGCATGCGTTGCGGTTGTGCAGTATGGGTGGATTTTGGAAATAAAAATTTATGTGTAAAGAACTACCACATAATGTCTCTCTCTCTCTCTCTATCTCTCTCTCTCTCCTTTTCTCTCTTCATTCTTTCTCTTGTATTGTGTTTTCGTGAATAAATATACACACACACGCAAATATATATATTATTTAATTTGTGAGCAGCGCCTATTGGTTTATGCCTGTGTACGTAATATTTGCGCATATGTTCAAATATATTGATGCCTGTTTCTGTCTGCTGATGCATGAATTGATACATCTGATGTTATCTTCATGTAAATAGTTGGGCATTAGAAGTGAATCTGAATAAATAAAATCGTATACATCTATATGAAGTGATGGACAACTATAATAATATATGCCTGCATTTACATATATATAAGTGTGTTTATATATATATATATATATATATATATATATATATATATATATGAGTGTGTGTGTGTATGTGTATACACACACTCATATGATTTCTCTTTATTTTTCTGCCTTTGTATCTGACTGACAGCTTTTCTTAGACTTTCATTTTTATTTCTTTCCTTATCACAGTTTCAACGTCTCCATCGATTTCTTTCTGTTCGTCTGTCTTTCTTCCTTTTTACATTTCTATCTAATGAATATTTTTTTATATGTATGGGTTTTATATATTCATTTAATTAATCTCACCATCCCAGTTGTTTTTCTTTTGTAACTATTCATAAGTTCTCTATCGTTCCCGCTTGGCTTCGTTTTTTTTTTTTTCCATTCTTCTTTCACTCTCTTACGCTTACCTTTCGGTCACTTTCCTTCTCTTTCGCTTTGCTCCCTTTCTTTCTCTTTCGCTCACTTTCCATTCCCCCTCTTTCCCTCTCTCTTTCCTTCCCCCTCTTTCGCTCGCTCTTTTCTTTCACTCTTTCTTTCCTTTCGCTCTCTTTCCTTTCGTTCACTTTATCCCCTCTCTTTTTTCCTCTCTCTTTTTCCTCTCTTTTTCCTTTTCTCTCTCTCTTTCAATTTACTTTCTCTCTCTCTCTCTTTTTATTTTATTCGCGCCATCTTCCCCTTCCTCCTTTTTTCATTCATTTCTCTTCATTTCTCTTTTGACGCTCCTGCTATTCCCAGATCACTCGCCTCCGCTGCCATACGGCCAATCCGAGCAAGCCCCGTATTGTTAATGCGATATTCAGATTAATGGCTTAAGAGACGTACTATAATGGCATTACTTGCAAGATGTTTCCAAGCTCTAAGACGAAATAAATATACAAGTAGGCGAGGAAGGTAGATTTTGTTTTTCTTATTGTTATCCTGGTTGTTCTTAGCTGCAAGTTAAGATGGCGGTGTCAATGGTGTAGATGACGAGAAATTAGGGTGTTAGAAAGAAAGTTAAAATTGTACGGCTTTAGCTTTAACATTGATGAAATATTGCTAACCAGTTTTAATTGAGTCAGCGTAAAGCTACCGGTATATTTCTAAGCCTAAATCAAAATTATAACGGAACTATCACTTGCACTGAGAGATTGACATGCCCACTAACATTCACAATGTGGTTATATATATATATATATATATATATATATATATGTAATTGAACAGTCTTTTTAATCGACACTCATATTTGAGTAGATAGTCTGTTTTTAATCAAACAGTATATTTTTTCTACCGGCTTGATTATTTACGATGAATTTTGTTACGAAAATTTGAGTCATTCGGCAGGATCCTGAACATCCTTCTGTAGAACCACATTTCTGTTGCTTCGAGTATTTCCTTCATCTTTGAGGAAATTGTCCAGCATTAGCTGTTATATATAAGGATAGATATCACAGTCAATTTCTTTGTTTCCAATAAAGTATTCCTGTTTTTCAATACTCTACTCAACTTCTGGAATGTATCCTCGGCAATTCAAATACACCTTCGGATGTCAGTGTCTCGCTTTCCGTCCTTTATCAGAGCACTTTCCAGGTATCTAAATTTCTGTACTGGTTGATTTCAATAACCCGATTTGTAGTTAGCATAAACGGGTTTTATTGCCAGAAATGTTTTGAGACGGAAGTGCATTATTGTATTTACTATTGCTTAAAATAATTTGATGATTGTAGTAACGGTATTTCCATTGGTTTTCAGTTGAGCAAAAGAAAATTTATGTCCATCAGAATATATATATATATATATATACCTAACTAGGAAGAGATTTTCTATATTTTCAGGCCATTTAACCAAGAAAAAATTACTTAATAGTAATTTCATAGTTGTTAAGGAAAGAACAAACTATCCTCATTTTTTTAATTGCATTTGTAAAAAAAAAGTCTCACTCGGACAGCTTCTACCCAAGTGTCACTACTTTGTTGAAGATACTCCTGAGAGGATGTTTCTTCTACCATTACAACCTCTCTTTAAGTCTAAAATCACCTCTCATCGTTCCTACATATCCCCATAATTTTCTTTTATGTGCGATGTTCCTTCAGGACGTAGGCGACCATACCCCCCACTTCTCCCTATCCCTGGTGGCTCTTAGCAAACTTTCTCCTGTAACCCCAACTTAACTCCGCTCTCTCATCCACTTGCTCAGGTTCGTCAAGTATGTCACCAGTTGCTTTCCCTTGCCCTCTGTCTTACTTAGCTATTTTTCCTGATTCTCAGTATTAATTTCTTTTTCGTTTCCATTCTTTCCAAAACCTCATCATCGCTCAAATGCTCCATCCATGATATTCGCATCATCCTTCTGTAGAACCACATTTCAGTTGCGTCATGTTTTTTCTTCATCTTTGATAATATTGTCTAGCATTTACTGACACACTGAAGAGCAGTCATCACATAGCAATCCAGTACACTTTTTTTAATCTAAATTTTCCTATCTTTTAATACTCTACTCAGCTCCTGGAATGCGTCATTTTTCTTTCTGATCTCATGATCCCATTTTCCGTCTTCCCAGATATTTAAATTTGTGTACCTTCTTGATTTTAGTATCCCCAATCTATAATTGGCATTTTGGGCAACGCTCTTTGCTGATGACCTTGTATTTGCTAGTTTATTTGTAGTTCTTTCCTCCGACTTTCTTCAGGTAGCTTCTTAATAGATCTTGTAGTTTTCTTTCTCTGTCGGCTATCGACCCTGTATCATCTGCGTATCTTATGTTGTTCAGATTATTGCGGTCGATAACTTATAAGATCCTACATAATAGTCTCGCTTTACAAGTTCAATAGATCCGGTGAAAAAGCACATCCTTGTTATTCACCGCTTTCTATCTCCATATGTCGACTGAATTCGTTTCTCATGCGTATGCAGGCGGGTCGCTGCCAGTGTAGGTTCTTGATAACTCTGTCTTTTCCAACAATCCCTGTAATCTACAATCCTTACAAAAACCGCCCTATTTAGTCACCCTATACCTTGAATAGCTCTTTTGTGTTTTTGTTAGGTGAGCACTAGGATGTGCGTTGTGGTGACAGTAGATATCAACTCGGAACGAGAAATCGGGGAGCCGAGTTCGCATTCCAGTTGAATTCCTTGCATTCACATGCGCAAATACCCTTGGGAAAAGTATCAATCCGTCACTTCCCTCTAGTTATGGGTTAAATAACAGGACAGATTGTGTTCTATAGCCTTGACTAGCAACTAGTCTACCGCAGAAAGCAATGGCCATCTACTGCGGGATACTCTTCTGTTCAGTCAGTCATACCTCTTTCGAGACATGATCGCCCAAGCGTGTACCACGTATGGCACTTAAATGTCAGACTAGCAGAAAAAAGACGAGAATGGTGATAATTGTTTGAACGGAAATAACAAAGCCCAGTGGCAAAATCAGCATTAGACTTGGTCCATATCTTATGTTCATATACTTTTTGAAACCGAATCTGGATATACAAACATTTTTTTAATACTGCACTTTAATATTATATCAAAGGTAGCTTGTTATCAACCATGCATGCATGAAAATATTATCTAGACCGCATCTACATATGAACATAGATTCATACATATGAACGCGCAGAAATTAATACAACTCATTAAGGAAGCCCCACCATGAAGATTTATGCACCTTCACTACCCAACCCGAATCGATCCAAATTTTCATTCGAGAATCCTGCTCTTGCTTCCTTCCCACCGTTCTGTCTGTTAGTCGATTCTATTCATCCCGTATCCCAAACTTAATCTTGTTACACCATTTCTGTAACAAAAAGCACCTGCTTCCTAATATTCATTCCTTTTTTTTTACTGCATGAAGTCTCTTTCTTTCTCTTTCGATATTCGAGAATCTTGAGAATAAATATGTACAAAACCTGGGTATAAAGTTTTTAAAAATTATCGTGTAAGTAGGCTATCTTTGCTTTTTTTCTTTAATTTTTTCCAATTCAGTTTTCATCTTCAGGGAATGACTCAAAACTGACCCTATTCATATGAAATGATTGCTGTTTAACTTATACAAATAGTGTTCAACAAGACGGATGCGGCCAAATAAGATCTTAATAAATTTAAATATCTTGAAATTTATTCAGCGACTAGCATTATAGCCCGGCGTTGCTCGGGTCTAATGAAAGCTTTAAAACTAATCCATGGTCCTGGAGCTCAGACTCTTTGGACGTTGACACGAAAGACTAAAAAGCAATAGTTGTTTCCAGTTAAAGTGAAACCGTAGACTGAAAAAAAAATGAATGGATGTAAGGTAAATTTTGATTTCCTAGTATCGATATCAAATAATTTTTTTCGTCGTAAACTGAATTTTGAAGGCTAAATAAGTCCTCTGAGTAAATGGTATCATGGCTGAGACTAAGAACTACAATAATACCTACTTTGAGCCAAACCCGAAGCAAAAACTAAAATAAAAGGGCTGAAAAAATACAGACATACAGGCAGATAAACAGACACACACACAAACATCTTGCCTTTTATATATATATATATATATATATATATATATATATATATATATATATTATCGATTTTCTGCACTATTGTAAGAACTGTAACCTTGAAGCTTCTGAATATCGTTTCTTATGTCTTTGTCTATGAGTGTATCAAATTTGATTAAAATTTGAACACTCTTTCTATAACCCGAATTTTCGATTATCGATTTTCGATATTTATCGGGGGTACCTCATCACAAAACCTAGCTAAGAACACTTGCAGACACTTATAATACAACTGTGTATTTTCAAGAAAATTGGTTCAGCCGTTTCGGAGTTTATAGCTAATGGACACACACAGAGACACACACAGAGAGACAAAGTTCCATTTATAAATAAGTTTATATTACTGCCATGTATTCACTGAAGCTCGCATAGAAAAGTGTGCATATAATCTTCATCCTATGTATAGACCAATAAAATTACGCAACGTTTACATAGTTTTACCATGTATATATTCAAGTAGTAACTATAAAAGAAGAAATGTCTAAAATGATGGGACTGAAGAATTAGAAGAAAGTCTATGAAATTAAACACTCACGAGATGCGTTTAAGTTACCCGAACCAGCGGGAAATATTAACCATTTTAATGAGTTTGTGAATGGCTTCCAGAACAATTATTGAAATGGAAATAGAATACTCGAAAACCGAATGCATGGTCATCAGCAAAAAGACTGCCCAAAATGCCAAATATAGACGGGGGATACTAAAATCAAGCAGGTAAAAAAATTTAACTACCTAGGAAGTGTTCTAATAGAAGATGGAAAGTGCGACACAGAGATCCGATGGTGAATTGGCATGGCGAAATACGTGTTCCAGAAGATGAGTAGAGTATTAAGAGACAGGAAAATTTCTCTAGAAACAATGAAAAGAATACTGGATTGCTATGTGATGTCAGTTCTGCAATATGGAAGTGAATGATGGACAATATCATCAAAGATGAACGAAACAATTGAAGCAATTGAAATGTGGTTCTACAGAAAGATGCTGCGGATATCATGGATTGAGCATGTGAGCAATGATGAGGTTTTTGAAAGGATAGAAACAAAAAGGAAAATAATATTGAGCTTCAGGAAGAAAAAGCTAAAAATCCTGGGACATGCAATGAGGAAGGAGGGCTTGGAGAACCTGATACTAACAGGCCAAACAGGGAAAACAGACAGAGAAAAGCAGCGGATAATATATTTGAAGGGCGTGATCAGGTGGATGAGTGAACGAGGGTTGTGTGGTGCCACAGGAAAAAGCGTGCTAAGTGCCAACAGGGATAAAGAGACATGGAAAGCCATGATCCCATTCATTCTGAAAGGACAGAGCACATAAAAGAAGAAAGCGTTGACGTTGTGAAGAACCATGATCGTCAAAGTACTGAAAGTACATCGCGCATAATAAAACATGTTTTCATTCATAAACGCAAATGTACCCTGTGGATATATGTTTCCTAAACTAAGACGTTCTCTCATTCCAAAAGCTGTTAAAACTATAAATTATTAGTTTGTTTTTCGTTGTTCCAAATTGCATTTGTTCCCATTGGTTCATAATTGATATGACATGATCAGGTAATAATTTATATCGGTTAATATTAACTAATTTTATTTCCTATTGTGTTGTTTCTACGTGTTTCTACTAAACCAGATTAAGTAACTTTTAAAACGAGCTGAAATGATGTAAACATAAAGCCGAGCATGATGGTACAAATCGCAATGCGTATAATAGTAATTCTTCATCTGAAAATATCCCAACAAAAACATAAATACTCAATTAAACCATATAATAATTATCAATGTGTATTTATTGTCACGTCTGTAGTGAAAAAATTCGTAAATTAAGACAGTAAATTTATAAGTGATTATTTCCCTTAGTCGTTTTAATTATAAAGGTATCTAAAATATATTATCTGCAATTAGACAAAATTAGTTCCTGAGCAAGATGAACCGTTGAATTAATCAGTACTGTTATTTCTACGTTTCTTAGACTACAGTCTTATTTGTTCAAGCTTTTCATGTGAGGCACACATATACATAACATCAGGTGAGATCAGTGAATTCTCGATAAAGATAACGAATTAATTAAACTTTCAATTGGACACTATTTTAATTGTGAATTTTTGTGAATACGCTTTATTGAATCTCAATAGATTATTTCAAGCCTTTTGTTTAATTTCATCTCGCTATCAAAACATTTTAACAATTGTCGTCATTTTGACGAAAAGGGTATATTAGTGTTAAATAAGTACGAACGGAAGAAAAGAGAAAAATTATTTCGATTTTAAGATCTTTATTTGGAGAAGCCTGTACATACCTAATAAATTTAATATTATATATAGGTAATATTATGGTATGGTCAGGCGCCCCTGCTGTTCATATCAGTGTTCTCGACAGGCTCCAAAGGAGAATCAGCAATGTGATAGGTACCGACTTGGCGGCTCGACTACAGCCACTCCCCTACCGACGAGATGTGGCCTCCTTTTGTCTGTTCTATAAATACTTTCATGGCTTCTGCTCTAACTAACTTAAGTCACTGGTGCCTCCGCAACAGGTGTTTACTCGTGCAACCAGATTGGCAACTGGGTCCCACCCATTCACAGTTAGATTAACAGAATGCAGACGACAATTCTACTCCTGCAGCTTCCCGCCTGTGGAACTTGTTTCCATATTCTTGCTTTCTTGACGGCTACAACCTCCAGGAATTTAAATGCAATGTCAATACGCATCTATTATCCACTTAACTCTAGTTCTTTCACCACCCTGTATATCCTTTCCTTTCTCCCCACCTTTACAACTGCCATCACACCTGTATTCACATCCTTCTCTTGCTCCTTTTTAACTGATTCGTCTTTCTCTTCACTCTCTTCTACTTAATCTTTTTACTCTTATGTAGACCCCTGCACATCAGTGGCATTACCACATTGCTCGGAGTGATACGATTTTTAAAAAAGGTCTAGATAGGTATGCCTATCTTCCAGTTCACATTCATTACCGATCATTTGAATAGGAGTAGAATTTCATCCCTTGTCTCCTGCTCAAGATTAGATTTCCAGTTCCTTCTAAAGTCTGTTTCTACACTATAATTCTAACGTTTCGACTGAAGTCTGAAATATTATTTACTGATTAAATCTTGACCTCTTCAGCCATAAATTAGTATTTTCCCATGTTATCATGCCTTCGTTTTATGCTAATGCAATTCCACGCTGGAAGCCTCTACCTTTAGAGACGCTAGTGTCTTGTATTGGGTGCATATTATATAATGAGAGGGGTGATGAGTTGAGGAGTTTACAGTGACGAGAACATGTGAGACAATCCTACATAGGAATTCAAAATAATCTGAAGTTGCAGAAGCAGGAATAGAGGTTTGAACTGGGTGGAAAGTGGAAGACATCGCACGAGATCAGGACAGCAGGAAGATGGCGCTAGTAGGAATAATGGCAGGGAGCATATCAGGCCAAATTACTGTCCCCATAACCGAAGGAGAGAAAAAATAAATGAAAAATTGCAAACACCGTCCTCCATTTGAAGTTAAAGTAGGCATGGAGAAAAATTTGAGACATTAAAATGGTGACCTTAGGTCAGCAGGAGGCATGGACGATATGGGGAAACTTTAAAAAAAGCTAGATTTCCTGGACGAATTTCTGATATACTTATCCCAGTAACAAAAGCTTCCTTGTGCGGACAGTGTATGACACATTACGCAGCCCAGTAAATCTCTACACAAGGGGGAAGGATGACTCTCCACTTTGTCGTTGTGCCAGAATAGACTATCCCTCCAACATATATTGAGCAGTTAAAGCGTTAGATGAGGGGCGTTACCGGTGGTGACATGATATAGTTTTAAGGGCCATTACAATAGTTCCTAGGAGTCTCCAGCAAACCTATATGAACCGAATAAGATTAGTTTCGTCAGGGCCGGAGAAAAAGTTAGATATTATGACAGAAGAAATTGTCTTTCCTCAGTTCTGCAACGGAATGGCAAATGATAATAGTCATAGGCAGATAGATAAATTCCTCAGTAAAAAAAAAATACAGACTAAAATACGTCCGGATATGATTATTTATTCAGAAAGAACATGAAAGTCGTCATGTTAAAATTAGCAGTCGCTCAGGAAGAAAACATGAACGAAGCCCACGAAAGGAAACTTGGAAAACATTTACACACGTGTAGAGAAATGCAAAAAAGCGAGGTTTGCGATCTCAGTGCAAACCGACTGAAATTGAATACAGAGGCATGGCTGAACGGTCACTATGTAAGATGCTGCCAAAATAAATTAGTTAGGCTTGTAAACGAATAAGGCCATTCGCTCAATAACTATGGCAGCAGCATATGGCTGTTGCTTAACAGATTAAGCGATTGGCTGTCATTAAAAAACGAAGGAACGTTTTGTTTGCTTTTTATTTTTAGAGAGAGAGAGAAAGAGAGAAAAAAAACAAGAACTGTAATGTAGATATTAGGTATTACTTAAAACTACGCCCGAATATGGAGTCTCGATTAGGTTAAAGAAATTGGGCACACAGAGCCATTGTTACCTTTGGGTGATCTGTGGCTAAGATCTTTTCAAATTTTAGCACTTGTGTGCCCCCTTACCAGGGTTAGCGTTTTTATAAAAACACACGCAATGAACAGAGGGACGGTGCAAAGCATTCACAGCCACATTGAAGATGATATATAAGGGATCAGATTTCTTTATTTACGCTTGACACAGTCTCAGAACGAGACCGCTCACTATCAGTCTGAGGGAAATAAAATCCTTGCCAGGATTCGGCATTAGCGGCCACAATCTCAACAACTTAAGGACTACGAATGACACAGTGATGATAGCAGACACGGAAAAGAAAAGGTAGGACCTTCTACAGAAAGTAGCAATAGAAACCGAAAAAAAAAGGATTGTGTATAAATTTCAAGAAAACTGAATGTATAATGATCAGCACAAATAACCAAAAATGCCTACAGATCGGAGAAACTAAAATAAAACAAGTAAATAAATTTAAATACCTAGAAAAAGTTTTGACAGAGGATGATACTGATATCCGTAGACTCATTGGCATGGGAAAAGACACCTTCCAAAAGCTAACCAGAATACTGAGAGAAACAGAAAAATCTCATTGGATACATAGAAAAGAGTGCTGGACAGCTATGTAATGTCTGCCTTTCTGTATGGTAGGGAATGTTGGACTATCACTTAGAGAATATGGTGCTGGGTATGACCGTAAACTGCATCAGGCAGCAAGGCCTCTGATTGGGAGGTTGCGAGGAGCATGGAACCACCCCTTAAGTGCTGTTGTTCCCAGTTCTACACTGACCCGGAGTGGTAGCACCTGTTAGGGTCCAAGCTATGGGTAAATAGTTGACCTCCCAAGCCGGGGTCAAAATACTATGAAAGTATTTACCAACCCAACATTTTTGAATGAAAAATATTAACTACAAAACTTTTTGAATGAAAAATTAATTTAAAACCAAAATACGTTTCTGGCCTTAAATGACTCTTTAGATGTTGATAGGCCGTTAAACAGGAACAAACAAATAAACAAACAAACATGAAGGATGAAGGAGAGGCTTCAGAAATGTGGTTATACAGAAGGATGCTGAGGATACCATGCAACGAGCACGTGAGCAACGACGAGGTGTTGAAGAGGATGAAAAACGAAAAGAAAACTCATAATTAACACCAGGAAGAAACACCTGAGTTTTATGAGACACGTAATGAGGAAAGAGAGCCTGGAGAATCTAATACTCACAGGACGGGTAGAAGGAAAGTGAGATAAGGGAAAGCATCGCGTGATATATTTGAAAGAATTGAGCAAATGGATAGCGCAGCGGCTTTGGGTTACTAAGAGGAATATATTGACAGCGAAAATAGACAGGGGAAAGTAGAACTCCATGATCGCGTACATCCTGAAGGGACACGGCACATGAAGATGTTTTCTCATCTTTCCGTTATGTTTAGATACAATTTTATATAAAAACGATAGCTATTTATTATAAAATACCTACACTACCTAATGATAGTAAAATTACAAGCAATACGTATTTATGGCATACATTTAGTAGAAGCCATAAAATAGAATGTGTCTAGTCTGAACTACCTCCACGTGGCGCTACCTGGGTAGTCTGGAGAAACCCAGACAAGCTAACAGTTCAGCGGCAGCATCTGTGGACGTGGAGGGGTGCGGCTGGCAACAGTAGTCCACCAATGTTGTGTCATGGTGAATCTGTCCCGCCAAAAAAGGACTTAGTGTGGACCAAGGGTGCTCCACCGGTCCTCCAGATTTGGGGGTTGGGCGCAGGGCTAACAACCCTGACCGATAAAAAAGCAGCTTGTTACGGAAACAGCAACAAAGAGAAACTCGACTTCTGTGTGGGAGGGGCTTTTCGAGTTCAATGAGGCTCGTATGAATGCTGGTGGCTAATGCCGAGAGGACTTTACCAGTAGAAGGGAGGACCTGAACGACATGGAGAAGTACGGTGGAGAATGGGATGAAAGCCATGCAGCAGCACTCTTGGGATTCATTGACTAGTCTGGCCCAAGATAGGCAGAGGTGGATAATGGGTGTAACGAATAATGATGATGATGATGATGATAAAATTGTTTCAAATATTTAGGTTTCGGCATCAAATAACCCACTGAGGTTGATAGACCGCTAAACGAATTAAATCAACCAATGTTCGTATGATATCTAGATATAAAGGGCTGCTAAATCGGGTCTCTATCATGATTATCAATTTCAGCTTCAAGTCAAATATGTGAGTAGTTAAATATCATTTGACGACTTACTATTCAATGATAAATAAGGTACTGATCAAGAACAACAAGTTAAAAAATGAGAGTAACAAGATCAAAATAAAGATGTTTAAAATGACGACAAAGGTAAAGAATAAAAATGAAATACAGAATGCGGCAGAAATATCTCTCACATACTGGTAATCCATTAGATGGATGAAGACATCACTTCTACTATTCTTACCATCATATGGAGGGTATTTCTACTGCATCCCGTGTTATGATTGGCTAAGTAGTAAATAGAAAAAGATGCTAATGAAAGGTTAGAAAGAGTATGCTGCGATGTTTAAAGAAGAGATTTTCATGAGGGAACAGGATAAGGAAGAGTTTAAGTAGTACACCACTAATTTTGGATAGCTTGTCTTAAAATGATTTTTTTATAATTGAAAAAGCTTTCATTTTTACCTTTTAAATGAAAGCAAAATGATGAAATTTACAATAAGCAAATTATTCTGGTGTATTTCAAATACAAATTATATTGATTAGAATCGATGATTTTCCTTCTAAAATAACGGATTAGCCCCCTTTTTTAGTCGTCTTTCATTGCAATGTATAAAACATTTTCTAAAAATAGAATGTTTTCACTGAAACTTTAAGGAATATCTGCTGATTTTAAGAATAACTACTCTAAATTGAAAAAATATCATTTACTTTAAGTTTTAAAAAAGCATAAAAATGTATTTTAAAAACAAAACAGTAACTGCGTTTTTAACTGACATCGCCATGTTATAAGTAATTGTCGAGGTGTTGACAGGTGATATCATAATGATTCTTGCTTTACGGAGATTTTATCTGTAAAACCTTATTTAAGAAAATGACGTGAATGCCTCATTTTTAAGTACTTAGTATTCTAACAATTTGTTGGAAAATATTCTCCGTAATCTATATTTAAGAATATTAATTTTACATTTTCTATAGTTACCGCTCATATTTTCTGATAATTTCTTGTGTAGTCAACCATACTTTAAAAATGGGCACGTTACATAATATTTTATATAAATAAAAATATTAAAAATTATCTTAAATATCTTGGTTCGAAATTATTTTTATTAAGCTTTTCACTTTTTGATTAGTAAATTTAGTTGTCACTTAATAACAACATCATATAACCAGATGAAAGTAATGCAGAATCTTAAGATATAAATTATTATAATTTAAATTTAAAAAAAAATGAATACAGTTTTGTAAAAACTCATTTTTCATCTTAAGACACTAGTGTCCTTAATAAATCTTATTTCTAAAAGCCATTAAAAGCTTTTCTAATTAAATGTCATAATCTTATTGCATTTTTTAATTTTACAATTCTGAGCAGATTTTTAGGAAATGAGTAATATTGGGTTGTTACAAAAATAATGGACGATTTCAGAAACATAATTTTATTTTTGAAAAATTAATTGTAGAAATTTTGAAATTAGTCAAAATACGAGCTTTGAGTGTTTATGCGTATCTGCCATCGATCGACGAGATTATTTATCATTCGTTGATAAAAAGTTATTGGCTGTGATCAACGATATCTTTGAAAGCTGATTCCAGATCTGCTTTGAATCTAAAAGTTTTACCATTTAAATCTGCGCTTAAGGGCTAAAAATGATAATCAGTGGTGGAAAGATTGGGAGAATATGGGGTATATGGTAAGCACTCGCATCCCGTGTTTGTGAGTTTTTGCAACATGATTCATGCAATATGTCACCGAGCATTTACCTGAAACAGAATTGAACCACGTATATTCACTAATGTAGGGCTCATGTTTGCAAACGTGCATGCTTCTCAGCAAGTTGATTAATGCTTTGATTGGCTTCCAGAAATCTGCAGTGGATAATGCAAATTGCAGACCACCAGACAGTCACCATAATCTTTTGCTGAAGCAACTTTGGTTTGAAAAATGTAGTCATCATGATCAAGCTATTGATTTGATCGTTTAAATGGATCCAGGATTCTCTTTTCATCACAAATGGCTTTTCGGTCCATTGGTGTTACAGAAAAAGAGAATCGATCACACTTCGAAACGCCTAAATTTTAATTTTCATTGAGATCATGAGGAACAAATTCATCGTGCTTTTCACCTTGCCAATACGTTGTATATTCCGTGAGAATTTTGCAATGGTCACACTAAGCGTCTGAGATATTTCTCTTATATTTTGACGTGGGTTTTGCTCAACAACTACATGCAATTGTTCGTTGTCAAGACTACATAATCTTTCTCTACCTACATTTTCAAGGCTCTCATCATCATGTACGGAATCTTTGGAACCCCCTTCGTACTCTCCAATCACTTGTGAAAGCATCTCCCCCATGCTCTGTTGATATTGGCAGAGGTTTTGGGAGGCAAGTTTGAATTCATGCAAGAAAAGTAAACAATAATCATGTTTTGTCATTTTCATAATTAAGGGCATTTATGCTTCAAGAATATTTCTGCCTGAAAATAAGTTTAAAATTATTAAAGAGCATGCACATTAATTATTATGCATGCCAAAATTTTTCTAATATATTCCGTGAGTACCATGTTAAAATGGCTTTTCGAAATTTAACACTTGTAGCAGGTATTATTTTTGCAACAAACTAATAGCTTGAAAAAAATTCTTCATAAATTTGTAATTTTAACTAATAAAAGATTTTGGATGAAAATTTAATTTCTCAAAATTTCATGAAATGATGTAAATTAAATTTGGGGTAACATTTTAAAAAAATTTTTTTTTAATCATTTCACCCCAAGCAAGGCATTCCACTGCCACTATTGCGCATGGGGCTACATAGGGGAAGGTAAAAAGAAGGAGTGGTTAAACATAGGGAATGTCAGGAGGAAGGTGACAGATGAGTAAGGATACTGAGGATGAGGGTTGGGCAGATGGGAAGAGTGTTTGATAGAATGGGAGCAGGTTAGTGTGTTAGGAGGTGTCTATTGACCTTACATTTAAACTCCTGGAGATTGTAGCCGTCGGGGAAGCAATCGTGTGGAAAGGAATTCCACAGTCGGGAAGTGTGAGGAAAGAAACTGTTGGAGTAGAAGTTGCTGTTGCATTTTATCGGTTTCACTGTAAAAGGGTGGGATCTAGTTGCAAATCTAGTATCTCGTGCAAATTCGTATCTAGGGGGCACCAGTGATCTAAGTTCATCGGAGCAGAAGCCGTGAAAGTATTTATAGAAGAGACACAGGGAAGCCACGTCGAAGAAATATATTTTTACCAAGAATTTCAAAATCAGTGTGTTTTTCTCCTGAAAAATATGCGCTTAATCACTAGTCGTAAATGTTTTATCGACCTCCAACGCAAAAAAGAATTTAACCAAAACTTTCGAACATAATAGAAAGAATGAACCAATTTATTAAAATATACTTTGATCTTTCTTTTTAATAACAGCAAATATTTTGACAATAAAACTTTTTTTATTAAGTTTGGAGCCTTTTTTCATCATGCAATACTGTCTTTGTTCAGTGAAGGTACCTTGAGTAAAATAAAGATCCAAAATAGAATACCCGATTAATTGAGCTAAGAATGAAATAAAAACCGTTAAAATTTCAAATTATTAAATCAAATACTTTAATAATGACGCCGACAATGCTAGAAAGATCTTTAAAAAAATGCTTCATGGAAACTAGAAACTAGTTAAGGATTTCAAGAATTAGATTAAAACACATACTATACCTTCTTGGCCTAATATTTTCAACCGACTTGACTACATCAAACCGATAACTGCATCTACTACAAGAAAAGTTAAGTCCTTGTGTCGTGCCAGAATTTTTTCTCGTCAGAGTCCATCTTGTACATTTATAAATTTATCATTTGCTTGTGCATTGAATAGTGCTACCATATCTGGTCTGGTGATTCTTTAATTCATCTCGAGATCCTTGATAAAACCCCAAAAAGAATCTGCAACATAATCTATCCTGATTTGGTATTTCAAATTCAATCAATTTCTCAACAACGTGACATACCTTCCCTCTGTCTTTTCTACAAATATTTTCAAAACAACTGCTCGGATGATCTTTTTTATACTGGCTCCCCAACAGCATGAAGTGTGCTTCTAGATTGGCATCTAAGTATCACCCGTTTACTGTTAAAATAGCTAATGAAACCGCCACTTCTACACTGACAGTCTCTTTTCTAGCTCTTCTGGCCTGTAGAATTTTCTTTTTCGTTTGATTCTCTCATAACATCAATCACCAAAAATTTAAACGCGTCATCAATCGTCATCTATTTTATTCAATCTTGTTCATGTTTTGTTTTTTATTCAATACTCTTTATACTCAGACATTTCTCTCACTTTCACTCCCTGTAAGACCCTGTGTATTAATGGCATTCCCTCTTGCTTGTTGTGAAACTCTTTTAAAAATACTGATATAAATTTAGGTTCAAAGAAATGTTCAGACGTGAACAAAATTTAAAACAATATAAAGCAAACGAGAAAAATAGACTAAGGCGAGGCCGAAAATGGAGTATTGCTGGTAAAGTCATTATTTCTACCGTTATTTCTATGGCAAATGTTCAAGGAGTTAAAATATATAGTGCCACACATTTACAACTAAAAAACTCCATGCCGCTTCCACGGAATCGAAACATTTTTCTTTCTGTGTTCTAGACATCATAAGAGCTCTATTCAACTTGCTGTTTCACATAAACCTCTAATTTTCTCTGACTGTTGGAATTTTAACCTGTTCAAGTCAAGCGTCAATCTTTATTTATCTTTAATATACCAATAACCTCCATTTCTTAATATCTCCTCTTCGATTTGCATCACAAAGATGTTTTAACACTTCTATTTCAAATTTTATACTTTAGGTGGCTCTCGTGCCTTCCACTGGATTTAATTGTTATATAAAAATATGACTGTACTTTAAATAACTTTTAATATCTTTCTATATTTCTGGCATTTCGGTCGTTGTACGCTCCGGCCTTTTTCAGATGATTGAACCGAACACTTTATTTTTAGTTCCACGGGTCATGCCTCTTCCAAATAACTCTGTTTCAGTTATTTCCCTTTAAACAAAATCTACACATTTTTGTTTGCCTCTGGTGTGAATTAAACTCACAACCCTTTTGGGTAAAGTCACTGGATTACTTCAAGAAACGCTTTTATTTACTTGGGGATGTTTTCTTAAGAACAGTTATCTTCCACTGTAATTTTCTCTTTTTCTCAAGAAAATATTGTATTATATATATATATATATATATATATATATATATATATATATATATATATATAATTTAAATTATTACAATGAGTAATACATATTTCACCGCATATTGCGGCTCGTCAGACCCGAATGATTACAACAGTTGTATCTCGTTGTCCTTCCTTTTTCTCTTTTTTCTTTTATTCTCTTCATTCTTTTTCTTTATTTATTCTGTTTTCTCTCTTTTTTTCTCTTCTTTCCATTAATCAATCGTCTACTTTTTCTTTATCCTTGATCATCTGTATTATTTGAGGTTCTTTTTAAATGAGCGAGAAATTTTTCGTAGATAACCGTTACAAATGTCTATTCTAAATATGGACATATGAGCATCAAAATATGGACATGTGAGTGTCTATGTAAAACAAAGGGGGATACTTTGAGGATCAACTGTTGTACCATTTGGGTCTGACGAGCAGCAATATGCGGTGAAATATGTATTACCCATTGTAATAATCTAAAAAATTTTCTAAATTATATTACTCTGTTAAATTAAATAAATGAATTTAACATTCAGTTTTTTAAGTTCGTCTCTATCGGAATTTATCTCGATAATATGCCAAGTGTGCTATTTTATATATATATATATATATATATATATATATATATATATATATATACTGTGTCCATAAGATTCGTGTGCACTTATAAAAATTTATAACGTTATTTGTATTTACAATAAAAATAACTTGTAGAAAGGATTAGCAAGAAGTAAATGTATATTTTCTAAAGTTTTATTTAAATTTTATTTAAGTTTACACATGTCCTCCATTGTTAGCAATACAGAGAGTAATAGGATTTTGCAGTACACGGAAAACATTTGCCAACTAATTTACAGTAAAGCTTGAAATAGAATTAGTTATTTTAGCTTTCAAATCTTCTAATGAACTAGGTTTGGTTGCATACACAATTGTTTTCACATGTCCCCATAAAAAATCTAATGGAGTCAAATCTGGTAAACGTGAAGGTCAATAAAATGGTCCCCCTCTTCCGATCCATCTGTTTACTTATCTAAATATTGTTGCAAATTTTGTGGTAACGAATTATTCAATAACTTTACTTAAAACTAGATGCATTAAACTTTATAACATTTTTACAGATTATTTCTATCACAAATGCAAATAAAGTTATAAATATTTTAAAATATACACGGCCTTTATGGACACCCTGTATATAATCAAAAACGGATTACAATTCATCAATAGTCCATAAATAAAAATTATATTGATTATTTTAATTTATTGGATAATAAAAATAACCGATATTGAAATTAATGAGACTCAAGTGAAGGAGTCAAGAAAACTTGTTACGATCTGGATTCTCGACTGATACAAAGATACTTGGAAAAATCAAAAATGTGAATAGAATTGAAAAGATTTTAAAATAAATAAAATATAAGAATATATAGCAAACGTATTAAGATAAATAGAAAATAGAGAAAGATAAAAAAGGAAAATATCATTTAGAAGACTAAAAAGCAATCGAAAAAAAAGATGGGGAAAGAAAAGTAATATACCCGAAAGAAATAAAATCTAGAAAAAATAAAAACACGTACAAATAATCGAAAATGACAAAGTGTTATTCAAAAACATCGTATAATATTAGTGAAATGATTCTAAGTGATCAGCCGCCTGCTTTTGTGTTTCGCCCGTTGAACATTGCGCGGAAGCCCGCCAAATCTCTCATCTGAGGAGATCACCGGCAAAGAGTGAATTCAGATCGCACTGAGCTGGGTGGGAACTTGGTTTCAAAGAGAAGAGTTTCCAGAACAAGTAGAGAGAACATTTCGCTTCTTCCCATTGCCCTCTGGCAGTTTCCTCATCTGGCGACATCTTTTTAAAAAGATTAACCGTAAGATCGTTTGTTCCTGAGCTTTGCTCGTTTCTCCCAGAGGCGCACGTCTACGGTTTCGTCAGATAACGGCCACCATTTTAGACTTTGCGACCTCTACTCGACCGTGCAATACAGAAAATATATAAGTACAGTAATGCTCCATTTGAGGAGGTGGGTAAAGCAATACTGGGAGTGTTTCGTGGGTGTGGTGGGGAGAGAATGATTTTAATAATCTGGTTTGACCATATTTAGGTGCACAACAGAGTATTAACTCATTGGATTTTTTAAAAATCTGTGTTGAAATATCAGATGTTTGTTGCTTTGTGTCGGATGAAGGGTTTTGAATTATTTTTAGTTCTTTTTTTTTCAATTCTTTTCGATGTATTCGTCCTCTTTAATCACCAGTAGTGAATTTCTCATTCCCCAGCCAAAAAGATACGACTGTCGTTGATAGAAAAATGAAGAAAAATTGAAATCAAAATTAATAAGTAACAAATAAGAGCAGATAGGGAATTAGCGTTGGTAAAGTAAGATATGAGGACCAAAAGAGAACAACGAAAAAGAAAAGAAGAATGAAGGAAAAAAAAATTAAATTAAAAAGATAGAATGAAAAGACTTCAGAAGTATGGAGGAGAATTTAAAAAGTACAGCATCCTATATTTAGTTAAATTGACGCATCAGTAATAAAACAAAAAGTGTTCAAAAGCAGCAGTAAAAAGAAAGAGCATATATGAAGAAGGGTAAGACTTAAAGGAAATAAAGCAAAAGAAGAAAAACGAAAATATAGATTAGGACATGGACAATAAGATATGAAAAAAGAGTGTTACGACTAGAGGAAGAGAGTAAGGTTTATAACAGTCAATATAAACTTTAAGACGGAATAAGAAGTAAAAGCATTAATGCCAAGAAGAGGATGATGAAAGAAACCTCGACACAAACAAGAGTGATTACTATCCGACGAAATCATATAAGTGATGATTCTGACAGTAGCGGAAGTAATGGGAGAAAAGTACCTTCTAAAAATGGGATCTAAATAATCAAGGGACGAAAACAGAAGCTGAAAGACGAAGGGTTTAGAGAAGGGGAGACACAACAAAATAAGGTCTTTTTTTTTCTAGAGATTAAAACCTGTAAAAAAGGACAATAAATATGAAGAGAGGATTTAAGAAGTAATCGAATGACTAATTAAAGCAAAAAATGAAGTGATAGAAGGGTAAATAAAATAAAGGCCTTATTTCCGCAGTTTGATCAGCTCTGATGATCTAAGAAAGAGATGGCGTCGTCTCTATAGTAAATGTGTGCGGTGATAGAGAAGACAAAAAAATTGAAAGGAAAGATTACAAAATTAGAAGAGAGCTAGTAGAATGAACTCGCAGAAGGAAACTGTAAGGAAAAAACACTAGAAAGAATAAAGAAATATAAGAAAATGAAGCCACTCAAATGGGTGGGTGTAAAAAGGAAAAAATTGAAAAGATAAGAAAAAGAAAGAATTAAGAAACGCAGAAAAAGTTAATGGGAAAAACGGGAAAAACAGGATCGAAGAAAAATGTTTGATATTAAAAAATTGGAGCTTGTTATTTCTCTTCTTTTAAATCTTAATAAACAAGTGGGTTGATTGATTGTTTAGCAGCATATCAATCTGTATGGGTTATTTAATGCCCAGATCTAAATATTTCAAACGTAATTGTATGTCTCCAACTACACGTAAAATGTGTTGTTGATCATTTTGCTATAAAATGTCTTGGTCATTCTACTATGAAATAAATCTCGTTGGTCATTTTACTATGAAATACATCTCGTTAGTCATTTTACTATGAAATACTTCTCGTTAGTCATTTTACTATGAAATACTTCTCGTTAGTCATTTTACTATGAAATACTTCTCGTTGGTCATTTTACTATGAAATACATCTTGTTGGTCATTTTACTATGAAATACATCTTGTTGGTCATTTTACTATGAAATAATTATCGTTGGTCACTCTACTTTGAAATAATTCTCGTTGGTCATTCTACTCTGAAATAATTCTCGTTGGTCATTCTACTCTGAAATAATTCTCGCTGGTCATTCTACTCTGAAATAATTCTCGTTGGTCATTCTACTCTGAAATAATTCTCGTTGGTCACTCTACTCTGAAATAATTCTCGTTGGTCATTCTACTCTGAAATAATTCTCATTGGTCACTCTACTCTGAAATAATTCTCGTTGGTCATTCTACTCTGAAATAATTCTCGTTGGTCACTCTACTCTGAAATAATTCTCGTTGGTCACTCTACTCTGAAATAATTCTCGTTGGTCACTCTACTCTGAAATAATTCTCCCTGGTCATTCTACTCTGAAATAATTATCATTGGTCATTCTAGTCTGAGAGAGAAGTTACGATTAATAAAGATATTTTGTTGCTGACAAAGTAATATATAAAAGATGAAGTAATTCAAACAAAGAATTAAAAAATGCACAAACATGATAGTAATACCTATGCTAATGTCATAAACAGCAAACATACTAAGAGCCACAAGGGATAGGGAGACGTGGAGATCCATGATCGCCTACGTCCTGAAGGGACAGGGCACATAGAAGAAGAAGAATGTCATAAACAGAGGGAGTAAAACTGATTCAAAAAAGCGACTGGAAGAAATATAAAAAAAAACGTACGAAAAAAAAAAGAATATGAAGTGAAACGATAAATTTAAAACAAAAGAAAAAAATAACTAGTAATATATTATTTAATATTTTATCACGTTCTTTTATCACCGTTCTGTGACGAAAAACAGAAATCGAGAAGAGAAAAAGAGGTCTCCATTTTTGACGCACATAAATATGATTTCGAAGAATTCCGAATGAAATAAAAACATGGACAGTCTGTTGAGTCGTATTGGACAAATGCTAGCGGGCACAAGACAAACTGTCGGACTCCAACTGACTGACTCATAAAAATATAAGCCTCTCTTACAAGATCATAGAAACGAAAGCTTGGAATAAACTAAGGACTATCGTAGTTTATTATGAACATATTTTTCACATATTTACTTGTTCAGCTTTCATACCAGACTCATTTGATGACTCGCTTGAAATTTAACAGCAGATCTCCACAATACATGAATATTTATGTTGGTAAAAATTAAAAACGAGCGAGGAAGAAAATCATTTTTGCCTTTTAAAGTGGTAAAGACCATAATATTTTGATCAAAGCTTGGCAAGAAAAACAAGTAAATGACATCTATATATTTAATTTATTTTGAAAAAGAATAATGATTATATAAACAACAGATGTTTTGGTTGAGTGAATTCCTGTAATTACCATAATTTTGCCCATACTTTTTTACGACGAGAACAATTGCGTAGGCAACGACAGCTATGATTGCTACTAAGTAAATAACTCAAAAATCAACGCAGAATGACAAACACCAATATTTCATAAACTACGCAAAAACATTTTATATATTTAAAGTGTTTGTAAAGGGTGCATTATTTGTGGAATATGTTACAATAATTTTCCTTTACTAGGAAAACACCACTTGCATGACTATGGAAAATTAAATGTGCCAAAATAGAAAGTGTCACAAGCCGGGGATTCGTCTTCTGACCAGAGAATTAAGTCCTACAAGAATTTAGTGGTAGACACAATCTTAGCGACTCAAGATGCGCAAGTGACAATGGAATGAAAACAGACATCGAAAGAAAATGTCAGGACGTTGTAGTGCAGGAAAAGTACAAGAATGAGCAGATAAATTGTAAGAAAGAAAGAAAGCGAGGTCGTTAACAAGAGCGACAACCAAAAATCGACACGAACTACGAAAAGGAAACGTCAGAAACAACGAAGTAAAAAATAACTATATGGGAAATATTATAAATGACTACGGAATATGTGACAAAAATTCGAAAACTCCTTTCGAAGACTGATATTCAAGATAGACTTCACATATTTGTGAGACTGATGTGTCTTTCATTTTAACCGTACATGTGAAATTCAGAGATACTCACATCTTATGGAACAGGTATTATAATCTTCTCAAAAACGCTTAAAAATCTCCAGAGACACTTGTATTGTCATTCGATATTTCCATTTGTTTTATGAAGAAGTTTATAAAAACCAATTCCATTGTTGAACTGTCAATACTGGTTGAATAGATATTTACTAAGAGAGATAGTGAAATATCATCACTTAATAGTGTGCTGATGACTTTCTATTCTACAAAAGAATAAGAATGAGTATACAAGCAATAATATACAATCGAAGACAATATTTTATTGCCTGTCAAACTAAATAGTAGAAATTCAAGTCGCTCGAGTCAATGTCTGTTTGTAGAGTTGTTCTTTTGTCGTAATTACGTGTTCAAAGATCATGCGAGATACTGTCAAAGACTTAGAATTCTACCGAAACAACTAAGGGCTCTTCGCACATTGTTATAAATGTTTACGTGTTGTCAAATAAGCATAGGGTGCTTGTATGCTGGTATCATAGTTTTCGACACGCAATTTGCTGGAGAGCAAAGCTCTGAATGAAAGTGAAAAGAAAAACTAAAATTGTGTGCCCTTTCTTTACATACCTTATATGTACAAGGTGACTGAGTGTCTAAGACAAACCCATATTTTTCAAGTTAAAATGTAACTTTCAGGATAAACTTGCTGTACAAGACGAAACCACAAATCGTATTTTACAATGTATTGTATTAAATGTACCAAATAAATTTAGTAAATATATACTTTTTTTAATCGTATCACCCCAAGCAAGGTGGTAACGCCACTGATGTGCAAGGGGGTACGTAATAATGAAAATATTGGAAAAGAGAAAGCCGGAAACCACATCCTAAACAGGGAACAAGGGATAAGCCTCTTAACCTGTTCAATAGACGTGGGTGGAGTGTGAACTGGGCGATAGATAGATCTATCTACTCCAATTGAAAAAAAAACGACAAAGTGAGAAGATTGGAAAAGAGAAAGCCGGAAACCACATCCTAAACAGGGACAAGGGATGAACCTCTTAACCTGTTAAATAGATGTGGGTGGAGTGTGAAAAATGACTCATATGCTAATGAAAATACTGTGGGAAAATATTGTCAATTAACTACCACAATCTACAATGCCTTATGAGTCGTTGCTGAGTTTTCGGTAGTCTATGACGGTAGCCAGAATGACTTTTCCAGGCTAACCATCCACTCGTTCAGCCATTCTTGAATGCGATGTTTAAATGACATGTAGAGATATACATCCAGTTGTTCTTTTTGTTCAATATCATAGAAAACAGGAGGCTAGATATTGTCAGTTAATAACCACATAATTTAAGGTTAACATTTTATATCTAAAGTATAAAACAGTCCCCTATTGGTGGTGTAAGTTTTAAAAGCTCGCCTTGTACGCCGATTGCTTTTGTCAACTTGATCTAGTCGAAGTTCTTTTGCAGACTTTGAGATAAGCGTATATAATACGTAGCTTTGGGAAAGAAAGAATACTCTCACCTTAAAGATGACAGGATATTAACTCAAAAATATTATTAATTTGTCCCTCTAAAATGATTCTGAAACACGTCCGAGAACTTTCATATTTCGAAGTATACCTTGTTCTGTGATACTACATTGTTAATATTTCTTTTTTAAAATTAACACAAGACCAAGCACGACAGCTACTCAAGTTAGAGAGTTAGTTGCGTTGTCATGAGTGAGTATGTTTCTTTTGACGAGCGCAGTGCACGCTTTAACTAAATCATTATGGACGGGTTAAAGTTGCTAGACGTAGAAATCTATACGGCAATGAGATAGAAATACAAACTTTCCAAGTCCTTAAGGAAAAAGGCTTAGAGATTAAACTTACAAAAAGCTCACACACCAGGAATTATTTCTCGTCAGAATTTATCTTGCAAATTTATAAATATGCCATTCATCTGTGCATTTAATACTGTTGCCATATATGGCTGGGTGCTCCTGCTAATTGTTTCGAGTTTGTCGAAAAAATTAAAATAAAGATTTGCAATATAACCGGTCCTGACCTGACATCTCGATTTCAGTCAATTTCTCACTAACGTGACGTAGCTTTTCTCTGTTTTTACTAAAAAATATTTTCTTGGCAACAGCTCTGATGAGCTTTTTTTACCTGGTGACCCGTCTACGTGAACTTAAGTGTTTCCCTATATTGTTCATTTAGTTCATACCCTGTTACCGTTGAAATAGTTAAATGTAACTGCCACTACACTTCTGTTTAAATAGTTTCTTTTCTCGCACTTTCCGCCTGTGGAACTTCCTTCCATTTACTTACTTCTCTAATAGCTACAATCTCAAAAAATTAGAATGTAAAGTCAATTGCCATATTCTTTCTTCTTGAATCCCGTTCATCTTTTTTGTCCTTTCTTCAATACCCCTGTCTTTTCTCACACTGTAACCCTGTCACTTCTGTTTACTTAAATCCCGTTCATTATTTATCTTTTCTTCAATACCCCTGTAATAAATCTTTTCTCACACTGTAACCCGTCACTTCTGTCTTCTTGAATCCCGTTCATCTTTTATCCTTTCTTCAATAGCCATGTAATAAATCTTTTCTCACACTGTAACCCGTCACTTCTGTCTTCTTGAATCCCGTTCATCTTTTATCCTTTCTTCAATACCCCCTATACCCAATGTTTTCTCTAACTGTAGCCCTCTGCGCACTAGTGACAGTCGCGCCTTTCTTGGGGTGAAATTATGTTTTAAAAAAGGGCATACTGAAGACAAGTAGCGTGAAGCAACAAGTAACCTACTTAAGATGTTTATCCTTGTTCTGATGTACACATCTCGAAGTTGAATGCAAAAAGTGGAAAGTTAAAGAGAACAACAATAGACAGGATTTTGCGTAAAAATATGCTAGACCATATCATGAATGCTCTTGGTACCTGGAAGAAGTTATTTTTCAAAGAAATTTGAGTTCAAGTATTTCCGCTACTCCATCTACTGCTACTCCATCTATTTTATCTCATTAACACCCACCGTAAAAATCCTGTATCATTAATTACTAAAACTCAGGTATTAGTTTTAAGTTTTTCTTTATTTCCATAAGGTGCAGTATTGCTCATCTACGCCGACTAATCACCATGACAACTCAACTCTAGCCTGCGTAGCCCGAGGATAACTCAACAACATTCAAACTATTAAATTTTTTCGTTGACTTTTTGCAAAAGATTTAAGGATCATTTTTTAATGCATGACTTTATTTTTAATTTAAATATTTATTGAAGATTGTATTTCTTTCCACTCAAATATTCAGTCGGATATCGTTATGAAAAAGAAACAATTTGCAAAATTCTTTGATCCGCCTTCATATACTTTTTCAATTGAGAGGGAGAGAGGTCACCTCCGATTAATTGCTCGAACAATGCACCTTTCTTTGTACCTTTTGCAGCCCCGTAATGAATCTTCATATCGTGGGATACTCCTTTCCAGCACTGTATTCGGTCTTCTCTTTAGTGCCTTACAATGGTTATTTGTCCGATCTTAAAAATTAAACACCAGCCAGCCAGCCAAATAGGCTATTGTAATGAATAAAACACTATGACATAGAGCCAAATGTCTAAAATCCTTTCGGTTCAAAGCCGATCTAAAATGTGCACACAATGACAGCCAACACTATGAATACTGCAGCTCCTCTGAGTAGACTAATGGTGAGTTGTCAGGGAGATGAGTTGTCCCGTGTTGAGTCGGACACGTCAAAATCTCTCGATGTGTGCAATTTTGTGGACCGTAGACATTAATAGGTAAATGGTCTGATTTTATTTGGCTATGGCGGTCTCTTTCAAGAGACAAAATCAATAATATAAAAATCTCTAAAAGACCAACTATAGAACACACCTGAAGACTAGTGAAAGTCGTATCGATTTAAAGATTTCATTACGAAAGCATTGGTCCGAAAATTATGGAAGAGCAGTAAGAGAATATTAATCTATTTCCATAAACTGCGGTTCACAAATATCTGTATTTGTTTACTCATGTATATTCGCTTATTTTTTTTATTTTGTTCAGCAAGAAATTTTCTGAACTTCTAACATCGACATCAAGAACAAAATTGGCATGAATGTTATGCTCAGAGCTAACATTATCACCTTAATATGAATGTGTTGCCCTTAAAGAGATATAGTTAGAGAGAGACACACACACGCACTATCTACGTTCGTGTTTGTCAGACAGATATATAAATGTTAACTGATATGAGGAAAGATTGATCGAGAAGAAACAAAAGAAAATTGAAGAAGAGTTGAAGGAGGATCGAAAGGTAAGGATAATGAAGAGGAAAAACTAATTAGAGAAGATGAAGAATTTCTTTCTTCGGAAGAATTAAGAGACAAAAGAAAACCGTAAAAAATATAACAGCAACAAGGAAACACAGAAAAAAAATGTCGGAGATATTCATATTTAGAAGCTGTAACGTCGAAGTGTTAGTATAGATAAAGGTGATATAAAAAAAAAAAATCGGAAGTGAAAAAGAAGGAAAGAAAATCAAAGATTCTATTCAAAGTGGCCAGAAGCTAGACACAGCTCTGCGTCCATTACATGATAGTTTCTCGTCTAAGAATGTAATGTTGTATCATCAAGGTGATACTGATTTTTTGTTGTTTATTTTCTTCTATTCCTCTCTAGTGTGTATGCTGATTTTTTTCTTGTTCTTTACATATTTACTTTGTTATTTCGCTTAGCTTTTTGCCTCATTACCTTTCGTCTTTAACAGACAACAGTATTCAAACTTGAGTGAACAAGGACTGGCGGCCATATTGGAGACTGCTGTTTTCCCCCCTGAGATTCTGCGCAATTAGAAACGTAATCGTTTTAAGTCAGAGACACCCTCGTTTTTTGTTAACACAAATGCACCTTATATTTCACTGAACAGAAATAATGACACAGCTCCCCTCTGTCCAAATGTACTGATTACTTTCTTTCTTTTAACATTGAAACGCACAAACACACACCCACACACACTTGTGGCATTGTCGTATTTATTCCCAACTCTTTTATGTATTCTTTAATGTAACCGGGCATGTTTTGTACACTTATATCGTAAGACCGTGTACATTAAACCTGCCTTCTCTTACATGAGTGCAGAAGTGTTTTCACATACACACACACACACACACACACACACACACGTTTTCTCTGTGCTTTTATATGAGTGTATGCATACTGTCTTGAGCATAAACATATTAAGATATACCTACAAGAATGTACTGAAGACTAAAGAATATTCTATAGTCTGGATTTACTTGGGATTTCTGTGTTGAGTCTTAGCTTGAATTTTACATCACTGTTCTCTTTTGCGAAATGTGATTTTAACTCTTCATGATACACAGAGGTTCGTTTTCCTCGATTCCTTTCTTTTCGTTTTTTTTTTTTTTTTTGCATTCAAGCACTTTTTGTTTGTCTTGCTTACGTCGTCATCAATCTCGTTTTCGCATTATTCTTTCGTCGTTCAGGTTTTAGCCTCCCCTTTGGCTTTTTTCTTTCGCCTACCGTTGTTTTCACCTCTCGTCTTCCTCCATCTCTTTGTTGTTCTTGCATTTTATTTCTAAGTTCATCGGCATAACAATCAGCTTTGAAATTGTGAAATTTTTCATTGATGTTATCGTTTTCATTTTCGCCTCCATTATTCACCGTTTTCGTCTAGCCTCCCTCTAACTCCCTTTTTTTTTTGCCTCCCTCTTTCACTCTTCTCCATTTTTCTCTCTTTCGCTCTTTTCGTTTTCGCCTCTCTCTTTCGCCCTTCTCATTTCGCCTCCCTCTTTCTCCGTTTTTGTTTTTGCCTCACTTTTTCACCCTTCTCGTTTCAGCCTCCCTCTTTCACTGTTCTCGTTTTCGCCTCCCTCTTTCGCCCTTTTCGTTTTCGCCTCTCTCTTTCGCCTTTTTCGTTTTCGCCTCTCTCTTTCGCCCTTTTCGTTTTCGCCTCTCTCTTTCGCCCTTCTCATTTTTGCCACCCTCTTTCTCCGTTTTCGTTTTCGCCTCCCTTTTTCACCCTTCTCGTTTTTGCCTCTTCTTTTCACCCTCCTCGTTTTCGCCTCTCTCTTTCACTGTTCTTGTTTTTTAATTTTATGTTCATCCACATGATTTCTTGTGTTGCCATTGGGATCATTTCTGATTGATCTTAGCTTTTTCAACTAATTAATTCCCATTTAGTTGCATGTATCTACGACACTTCAAAAAAAGTAATTTCCAAATAGTTTAATAAGAAAGATACTTGGAAATGTTGAACTCGATAAAATGTCGGTAGTCAAATCTGCATTTGCCATATACTTTTATTTCTATAGTAGAATTTGCAATTAATTTAAATAAATGTACACTAAAATATGGATGTGCGTTGTGGTACAGTGGATATTGGTTCTGAACGAGAAACCGGGGAGCCGAGTTCGAATTTCAGTTGAATCCGTTGCATTCACTTACGCACAAATACCCTTGAGAAAGGTATTAATCCGTCTCTTCCCTCCAGTTATGGGTTAAATAGCAGGACAGATTGGGTTCTATAGCCTTGGTCGGCAACCAGTCTACCACAGAAAGCAATGGCAACCTACTGCGGGATAATCTTCTGCCCAGTCAGTCGTGTCTCGAAAAAGACATGATCGCCCAAGCGTGTTTCACATATGGCACTTAACTGACTGACACTAAATATTGTCTAATTATTTCTTGCATTCTCTGTGAAACGGCGTAAGTGGACTCTATCTGTTGCTGAACAAGAATAAGTCTAATGATATTTTTTTAAATCATTTCACTCCAAGCAAGGTGATAATGCTACCAAGACGCCAGGAGTTTATTGAGAATGAAAGAGAGAGGAGATTTTATTGAAGAGGAAGGACAATAAAAGAACAAATTTCAGAAAGACAGAACATGGCGGTTGATGCAAAATTTCTTCTTCTTCTATGTGGCTTCTCCTTTCAGGGAGTGGGCGATCATGGCCTTCCACGTCTCCCTATTTCTGGTGGATCTTTGCACGCTTTCTCCTGAAAACCGTAGGTGACAGGGAAGCAAGAAACAAGGAAGTTCCACAGACGAGACGTGTATGAAAAGAAACTATTAGAATAAAGCATTTATTAGTCTGCTTAAATCGGCGCAATCCGTGGACGAAAACAGAGAACTAACTTGAACTATTGTCATGGATATATTTATAGAAAAGACAGCGTAAAGCCGGGTCACGTTGGTAGAAAAGTGACTGAAATCCTGATGCCAGGTCAAGACCGGTAACATCACAGACCTTTGTTAGGATTTTTCGAGAATCACTAGACATATTACAAGGGCTCCATACCAGTAATTTTTCATGTTAGGCCGAATGGTAGATTTATAAATTTCCAAAACAGATCCCGAGAAAAAAAAACTGTCTGCCACGCTACAGCAGGCTAAAAATGGCATTTACTGTACGCAAGAAATATTTACTTTTCAGTATGATCGCTTTCCTTATCGGAATGATTTTTCTTACGCAATACAAATAAAAAATTCTGGAGTCAGTCTGTCAGTTAAGTGCCATACGTGATACACGCATGAGCGATCATATCCTAAAAGAGACATGATTGACTGGGCAGAAGATTTTCCCGCAGTAGTTTGCTATTACACTCTGAATTAGGCTGGTTGACAGTCAAAGCTATAGAACACAATCTATTCTGTTATTTGACCCATAGCAGGGGGAAGAGACAGGTTAATACCTTTCCCAAGAGAATGTAACAAATTCAGCTGAAATTCGAACTCGGTTCTCTGATTTCTCATTCCGAGTTCTTATCTGCTTCACCACAGTGCACATTGTAGAGTACAAGAGTGAAATATAGATTCAGTTAGTAACTGCATGCTGAGCTACATGATAATCTCAACATTATTAGCATAGAACTTATGTTTACCTCTCGCTACTTAAACATTAAAAAAGATGAGATCTAGTAGCCGCTCTCGTAGTACGCCAATATTAAGGCCGTCGGGGTATCAGTGAGGTGAATTCATTAGAACAATTGTCAAGAACATACTTATAGAGAAGACAGAGGGAATCCACGTCACAGCGATGGGAAAGTGACTGAAGCTATGATGCCAGGTCAAGACTGATATCATTAAACACTAGTTTATATTTTGCCATGAATCTCGATATAATCATTTCATGTTGAAAACTGTAGGTGCAGGGAAACACGAATTTGAAGGAAGTTTTACAAGCGTTGAACTATTGCGGTTGCATCTAACGAGCTCAGAAGTAAAATGGATGGCACGAACTAATTTTTCGTTTAAATCCACCCAGTTGAGGCATTAAGGAGAATATTTGCCATGAAAATACTCGTAGAAAAGACAAGGAATTCACGTCACGTTAGTGGGAAAGTGACTGAAGACGATATTCCAGGTCAAAATCGATAAAAACTTTCTTTGGATTTTGTCGAGAATCTCGAGATATATTACAAAATCTCCAAACCAGATATAGATTTATAAACATGCAAAATGTATTTTAGGAAGAAAAATTGTCTGCTACTGTACAGTCAGTTAAATGCCATACGTGATACACACTTTGAGCGATCACGTCTCAAAAGTGACATAATTGACTGGGTAGAAAATTATCCCGCAGTAGGTTGCCATTGCTTTCTGCGGTAGACTGGTTGCCAGCCGAGGCTATAGAACCCAATCAGTCCTATTATTTAACCCATAACTAGAGTTAAGAGACAGATTAATACCTTTTTCAAGGGTATTTGTGCGTAAGTGAATGCGAGGAATTCAACTGGAATTTGAACCCGGCTCCTCGATTTGTCGGGGAGCCGAATTGGAACAGTAGACTAGAAAGCCATTTATTCTACATAACAAATGTTTGTTTTTTCAGCATAATTGCCTTCTTTATCGAAATGAATCTCCTTACGCGATACAAATTGTACATTACAAGATTGAAATAAAAATTCAGCTAATATCTGCATGCTAAATGACATGGCTGTCTCATCCATCCTCATACATGATTCGTGTATGATGACGTGACTATTTTCCTCGGGAATTTTCCTTTTGAAATTCTAACTTTCTAATATTCCAATGTGTTACAATTATCCCATCTGTTTAAGACGTAGTTTTCTTAGTATGATATATTAAGTTATCAAGTGTCATGGTTTAAAATCATTATCAGAGACTTCGGCCATTGTCAAATTTGTTTTAATTGAAAGGAATAAACAACAAAAAAAAAATAATTTAACAAACAGAGCATCGTACAAGTTTCGTTTCATTTTTACCCCCACAAATATTGTGTAAACGTAAACCATCTCGTTATTACATAATATTGACGATTGAAATGAAGTTTTAACATGTGGAACATTTAAAGAAAACTGGTCACTTTTTAGTAAATAACTTTTCATTATTTACATCTACTTATTACATAGCTGATCCTTGCTGAGTGTTTACAAGACCTTTCAGCTATTTTTTCTGGATGATATATTTTCCGACCGACTAGAAATGGGTTCTTTGTTGGTTTTGTTTTTTTTTTTTAAATATTGTTTAACCTTAAATAATTCTCTTTTAAGATATAGATTTCAGTGTGGTCTTTACTTCCACTGTTTCTCTGTTTCTAGTCTTTCCTTTGCGCTGTCGGACTGTAATAACTGCGAAATGACGCATACTGAGTTTTGTATAGATTTTTCTAGATATCCACCGGCAATGAAGCTCACTTGCTGATTCAACTCCCACCACAAGTTAACCCTCAATTTACAAGGACTCTACTCTCAAACACATCGTACATTTTTCCTTGCAATGATGCAATTTTCTTGACTGATATTAGTGTGCTTTAACACCCTTAACTAGAAAAGCACAATGTCAGTGTCAAATTTACACGCATCACAAAATGAACTCAGACTCTAAAAACTACGAAACCAGTAAAAAAAATAAAATAGAATTAAAAATCAAAACACACACACAAATTAAAAACATTTCAATACTGTATAAAAACATTTCAAAAACATTTCAATACTGTATAAAAACATTTCAATACTGTATAAAAACATTTCAATACGTATAAAAACACGTATTTAGTTTTTTTTAAATAAATAACTGTGCTGGTTTTGATTTTGACATAATGACCAAAGTTCGTGGGATGGCAAAATAATTAAACAACAGGTTTTTCTTCTATTACTTTTTTTCACTTTTAACAAAGCTATTTCGCAAAGAATTCACTGAATTACCTTTGTTTCTCTAAGTTACTGTATTAATATCAGGAAACCGTAGATTTCAAATAATTCTGAGATTCTCGGCTTTCTTCAAATTAATTTCTTCCAGGAATCTCTGAATGTAAACAAGTTTTGTAAAGTTAATAAACTAACAGTTAAATTGTATTTATTTTTTTCTTTTACAATTGCTTTTTGAATGTGTTTCAATTTGGAGGGGATTCTCCGAAAATTCAAAAATTTAAGTGTTTGATATTATTTTCATCATGCAAGAAAGAATAATTTAGAATCTCTAACACTTTTCTCGTTCTGTTTCTTTCTCTCTTATATACCTATATATACCATATATTATGTTAAAGACCGTTGTATATATATATATATATATATATATATATATATATATATATATCTCTAAAGAGTGAAGACGTCATTTTAATTAACCCAAGGAACCTTTCGGCCAACACTTTTCAAGGGTCACGCTGGCAAAAATTACATGAATAGGCAAATAAGAGGACAAAACAGAATGGAATATTTGCAACACTGGGAGCAGATGGAATTCGCTTAAAAATAAATTTATTAAAAAATATTAAAAAGTGAGGGGGGTGTAAACATTAATTCCACAAGAGTGAAATAAAAAAGAAAAAAGGTTACACTCATAAACTCACCAGTAGTCGCAAAGAGCGTAAAAACTGCTCTTTCTGCCTGCACAGGCTCGGCTGTTGGATTTTAAGGCAAATGGCCTCCAAGATGCGTAGATGATGTGACGAACGAGCACTGTGCAGGACAGAAAACCAACTGTCCTCATAAGAGGAGGCACAAACCGGATTGTCCAACAGGTGTTGGCCAATCGCTGAATCAAGCACAGATTGAGTAGTCCTTATATTACTATTGGAATTACCCATGCGTAAATTCGCGGGGACATGTTGCGCAACCCGTGTCTCCAATCTCAGATCGGTTCGTCCTATGTATGCTGCATCGCAACAGCATTTAAATTTGTATACAACTGAATTTTTACGAAAATAGGACAACCGATCCTTAACAAAGGATGGAAACACAGGTCTTGTTTTGTAAACGACACGCAACTTTACTGCAAAATAGCCCGACGAAATATTAGTCGAAACTCTATCAGTGATGGAAAGACATTGTCTACCAAGCCAAGGTAATTTTAGGTATAAAGGACAGCGACTTGGCCCTTCAACTTTTGGTTCTTTAAACCGTTTAATTTTACGGGCGATAACCCGTCTCACAAAATTAATAGGATACCCGTTCTCCTCAAAAATGTGATGCAGGCGTGTTAACTCACTAGCCAAGCAATCAGGAGAACATATATGCAGGGCACGGTGGACCAAAGTTTCAATTAGGCCAATTTTTCGGGACTTAGGGACGAAAGAGTTCCAATTTGTATACAGGCCTGTAAAGGTCGGTTTACGAAACACGGATGTTAGAAAGACATTGTCCCTACGCTGAACAAAGACATCCAAAAACGGAAGACCTCCGTCATTCTCCAACTCCATAGTGAATTGAAGAGAAGGATGCAAAGAATTCAGCTGAACCAAAAACTGTTCAGCTTCAATTGTGCTATTAAATATTGAGAAGGTATCATCAACATAACGACGATAAACTAAAGGTTCATTGACCTTCTCAAACAGCACACGTTCATAAAATCCCACGAAGATGTTAGATAGGAAAGGACCCAAAGGACTCCCCATAGCGACGCCGTCCGTCTGTGCATACATAATCCCATTGAAACTGAACTCGACTCCTTCAGTAGCCAGCCGCATACATTCCAAGAAAATTTCCTCGGGAATAGTCACAGGGCCAAAACCGCCTCGGTATAATAAGTCAGCACAGATATTTATACACTCCAATAAAGGAACATTAGTATATATATATACCCCTCCTGTCACGCTCTCATGGAGAAAGAGACAATAGTGAAGCAGCGTCGACGCAATTCATTCTCATTACTACCAGTTATGAAAGCTATTGTCACGTGTTAGCGTTTTCACAGTGCCTTATTATATTTTTTCATTTTTTCAATAATTATGACGTTGAGTAGTAAAGAATATATATATATATATATATATATATATATATTCTCTATTATAAAAAAAGATCGTTGTGAGTATATATATATATACACACACACAGAGGTGAAATAATTAATGGCAATAGCTAAGTAGTTTGCCGTCCTTCTTTGTAGCAAGAGGAGACTTATCTAATATATATATATATATTTTCTATTATAAAACAAGATCCTTCTGAGTATATATATATATATATATATATATATATATATATATATACACACAGAGGTGAAATAATTAGAGGAAGTAGCTAAATAGTTTGCCGTCCTTCTTTGCAGCATGAGGAGACTCATCTAATATATATATATATATATATATATATATATATATATATATATATATATAAACTCTTTTTAGCGTGTATATTATCATTATACACGCCCAATTGCTGACGGTGTTCTAATTCATTGCTGAATGAACGATGCGTATATATATATATATATATATATATATATATATATATATATATCGGCCAGAAGCAAATGCATGTCTAGCCACACTAATGAGCTGTGATACAATGAAACAGGCTTGTGTGTAGGTCAGGAATATATATATAACGGCTATATCACATTGTAATACAAGTTCTCACCCAATCACCGAAGTTAAGTCATATTGAAACTGGTCAGCGCCTAGATTGGTGACCTTACGTGAATACCAAATGATATAAGCTTGGTTATGCGTGTGGTGTAATTAATGGATGAATTAGAACCCGGACAGCAAGTTTGAATTCCAGTGGTGTTCGTTGTATTCACTTAGACTTAAATACCTTTTTGAAAGTAAGACTCCGCCTCTTCTACATTAGAAAAACTTGTATCAGAAAATCATAATTATCACCCCAACTTCTTACAAATCAAACATTATTTCAGATTTAAATCACATCAGAAAAGTTTTAAAAAAATCAGTCTCAAATACACACACACACACACACACACACACACACACACATATATATATATATATATATATATATATATATATATATATATATATATATAAACGATTAGTTATCAAATTGAACACTCTAAGTCACCGGGGCTTGTTTACATTCTGTGAATAACCTGTTTTGCAATTTGCTTGCTACGCAAATGGCTCAGTGGTAAAATGTTCGTCTAATCATTAATTAGTCTAATTTCAATCACATCTTGAAGCTAAATGGATAACCTAGCTGCACTGAAGCTCTCTGATACAGCGAAATAGGTTTGTCTCTAGAATAATTTAAAACGTAAACGGTACAATACAATAAACTATTTACCCATAATGCACCATTGAGAAGCATATATAAATAGTCGAGCCAAAACACACATGAGCTATAGCTTGTGATTTAGCATGAAACAGTCACCGCTGCGTGTTGAATTCAATGTGTCATTTTTGTATCTATTTAAGCTCTCTCCCTGGGATTGATCACTTTAATCTATAAATATATCATCCCGTAAAACATTTTTTATGATATAGATTCCATGATTATATAGATATGTATCTTGCTGAACTCGTGTGTAAATATCTGATTTCTGTACTTTATAATTCTTTCTATCACTCTCCATTCACTTTGTGTGTATTTTCAGAAAAATATAGTTATTAGCATTATTGATTTATTTCTTTAATTGCCGGCTTATATTCTTGATTTCTAGCATCTCCGTCCAGAAATTGTATTGTTTACTCACCAAGTATTTAATGTATTATAAATAACATTGTTGTCTTCCCCATATTCCAAGCATTCTTTTAATGTATCCACTTTGAAAAACGTTAGAAATAAACCAGAAGATTATCGTCTTTGTTTCACCGTAAGAAAATACATAGTTTTTCAAATTTTATATTAAAGAATAGGAAGTAAATCTAAATCTTTAAAGCCGTAAACGTGTACACTTATCCGTTCTCATAATGGAATTGTCCATCAGCCGCATCGAAACGCGATTCTTACGGTAAGCCATCAAAAGGAATACCTATAAGAAAATTAGTTTAACGACGCAGATCAACTGGATGTTTTCTGTTGGCTATCAAGAATATACCTGCAGATCATGATGCTTAAATATTTTGTCAGCTCTACATATATATATAATGAATTATTTTGAACATTATTTTTACCGATGCTCGTATTTAAGTAGATATTCTGTTTTTAATTAAACAGTATTTTATATTTATATCTACCGGCCTGATTATTTCACGATAAATTTATATTACGAAAATGTGTGCTAACCAGCAGGATTCGAACCTGCGACCCCTATTACATAGGGGAAGCGTGCCATTTGATCTAGTACCGTCTTGACCACTCGACCATGGATAGCCTCTTGATCAGACGAGGTTTTTATCATGCTTATATAACACAATTTTCGATCTATCGTAAACAAACCATATCTGCTCTGTAATGTATCGTAATGTCAAACAAATGTAAACATAAATAGGGGTCGAAGGTTCGAATCCTGCTGGATAGCACACATTTTCGTAATAAAAATTTATCGTGAAATAATCAGGCCGGTAGATATAAATATAAAATACTATTTAATTAAAAACAGAATATCTACTTAAATACGAGTATCGGCAAAAAATAAGTTCAAAATAATTCATTACAAATTGTCGGTTGCTTATAACCAAGTTTCGTTAAACAAATTCGTTAATCTCCGTAACATGTTTACATATAGATAGATAGATAGATAGATAGATA